>BLFK01000704.1:7225750-7253743 GCA_014634185.1 Astreopora myriophthalma | reverse complement strand
GGGGGGGGGGGGGTCTCAGCTGGCCCCGGTCATCTAATTTCTTACATCTTACTACCTAGAATTGTAACTATAAGCCCTAAATATACTGATCCACTAGTATTTGGTATAAAAACATCAGATTTGTAAGAAGTTACTTTTCACTTTATACATGACCGCGGCCATTTCTTACGTCCTTGGTGGAGTGACCCAGTGCTGGGGGCGTTGGATTTACATGCGGATATGTTCTGGGTTCAAATCTTCAAATTAGCGACTGGTTGCCACCTTCAGGTTGGATTAATTAACCATTGTTCTGTTTATTCGACTTGTTACTTTCTATACACGGCCCCACAAGTTTAAGCTTTAAATATCACCTTGTCTAAATAATGGTTCTTTACTTGTTTACTTTTATGATTTAGGAGAGTAGGCAGGTTAGCCCAACATAATAATTCTTCATAGGTGGCTCTTTTCTTACAGTAAACAGTAACAGAAGAACCCCATGTGAAGCGAATAGGTGAAACAGGTGAAACAGGTGAAACATCCGCTTGTTTCATCTTAATTCCGGTACGTTCAAATGTTACCAAAAACTTTGACTCTCAAGGAGTATTCAAGGCGTGAGTGAACCCTCGTCCTTCACAGAACAAGACCAACACTCGCAATTTCTTGCATAAAACGACGAAATACCTGGCTAAGAAGTCCCAGACATTTCAGAAACCGTCCAACAACTTCAAACATTTCTGCAGTCCATTCACACTTGCTTTCTACAAAACAAACAGAACGATGATTCAACCAGAGCATACAATTTGGGTGCAAAATCAAAAATAGCCTGTGAAGCATGCATGTGGCTACTGCTATACAGCCTACAATGTTTATAACTCTTCGTCTGCTATCTTTCCAAAGGAAAAAGGAATCGAGTCATGAATCACTTCATGATAGTAAAATTGTACTGTTATCAATGACAGCTCAGGAAATAGAAGTGGTCAAGGAAGGATCTTTCTTTGAGATCCCCTGTTGTGAGCGATCACTTTTAAGGCAGTGACAGCAAAGTGGATCCTGTTGCTAAGCAACAGTGGCCACAACAACAAAAAACCAGCCTTTCTTCCTTTTTGACCCTATGACAACTTGGAAAGTGGGTGAAACATGCAAGCGAGCACAAAGATTTCTTCCCGAGAGAAGGCCAGACACACGGAAGGAACCTCAAACCCAGGCTCATTGTTTACACCCTTGTCTTCAATAAAAAAAGAAAAAAGGACCCTGTTTGCCAGAGCAGCTATTCACCACCTCTAATTTCAATGGACTGGTATAGGACGTAGCCCTAGATCTTGCTCTATTGTTTTTAGGGTTAAAGTCCATTTTTGTGTCGTGTATTCATTTGGGTCCACTGATTTTTTTAACCAATCCCAAGGGTGGTTGTAATAGACCTCCTTGCCAATAAGACGGCCATCTTGGATTCTATTGTTCTGCAAAAGCATACATGTTGTGGGTATGAATTTGGTTTTCCAATGAAAATTTTCAAGCCACTTTGATTCTTACGTCCTTTGCTTCACACCATAATTAATGAGACAAAGGAAATACGAAAATTGATCTGCTTTGAAAATTTATTGAATCAAAACCAAAGTTATAACCACGTTGCAAGTGAATTTGCCCCCCCCCCGGCATCCTATAATATATTTTTTTCGGAAGAATAGAATTCAATATGGCTGCCGTATTGCCGGTAAAAAGGTCTATTGCTGTGTACTAACCCCTAATCGTAGTTGGTCACATGCACAAATGGTTCCAACAGCCACAGTGAGAGTCATCGCTTTTCTGCAGCAACAATGTCTTAAATCTACCATCTATCCCTCTTTAAAGTGTTTTTACACCACCCAGATTTTGGGTGGTCATATAACCAGCTGCAACCAGAGTCTCCCTCCCAATGACAAGGGGGAAAAAAAAGAGAGGGGCTGGGTTCCAGGTTGGCAGGGGAGGCAATTCTCCCTGGTCTCACCTCCTCAGTCCCTAACAATGGTGCCATATCATGCAAGCGGGGTATTTGTTCAGTTAACCAACCTTCTTCCATGTGTCGCAACACGCTGATGTATTTGTCTCTTAACAAATCCTGATCCACTCCAAGATAATGCCAGTAGTTCAAGAGCTCACACGTTCGTCCCCTTTTGCGCAAAAAACAGCTGTTTTACTTCGCTTAAAGGAGTATGAAATGTCAGCTGTTTCCTTACCCTAACCTAGGGGCACAGGTGATAGAAATGTTTGGATGTCGAGCGTTTTAATGCATTTTCTGAAATAGCCACAATCTTAATTTTTTGGTTGGCAATCAAACTAGCCAATTCTTAAGCTCAAAATTCAAACGAATATTACAATATTCAACACAATATTGAAGAACAGAAGAACAAAGTCGAGGTTCAGGAGAATGATTCGCATTTTCTTTTGTTAACAACAAAGGCAAATGATGTATTTAGATGTATTTGCTTTCGGTTATGATTGGCTCATTTCATTGTCTGCCTCTTCCCTGATTGGCCAAAATAATAACTTCGGTTCTGGTTTTACAAAATTGAAAGCTGCTCTAGCAAAATTTGAAGGCTTGCAAAATAAGGGCTAGGATGAAATAGCAGAGTTTGAAAAACTTCCTAGAACTTCATTCCAAGGGTTTTCAAGGTGCATACAAACTCCGTGTAAAAGCACAGAAAAGCAAAAATTTGTACCTTTCAAATAATACTTTAAAGACTTTTGCATTCAGCAAGCATTCTACCAATTTCTCTTTTTTGCATACTGTCTTGTAACTCCATGGTAATTCATCAACCACTCGCCAGCTCACATGACCAAAACTGCAACAATAGTATTGAAATGGTGAATTTATCAGTAATTATTCAACACAGGAATCTCGAATTCAATCCAGTTGAATTTCACTTTTTTAGTTCTCCTTCAAGTCACCTTAATTTTTCCTCAAAAAAATTCATAAAAGACTCCCGGGCTTCCTTCACTTCTTGCAAATCCTCTTCAAATGAAAACGTCTGATTGACGGCAGATCTCACCTGAATAACAAACAACAATAAGCCAAATGGGACGATGTTTTTCCAGATTACTTGAAGGCAATCGATTTCAATCTCATCTTTTCTTGCCGTCCATGTACCTTTTGCTTTGTAGTATTTGCTTCATGTGGTTCTACAGTTTTAAGTGGTTATGATGTTTCATATTATTTTAAAGCACCTTGTAGTTATGAAATTGTGAGAAATAGCAGCCAGCTGTGAAGGAACAATCAACTAACCTGTTCATTTGCAAACGACAAAAGACCCATCCTTGAGATAACAATGCTGCTTTTCTTCAGAGCTTCATGCAGCATCAACCAGTCTGACCAGCTCACAGAAACAAGCTTCAGCAACTCAGACTCACCAATTCCGTTACGGGCCAACAAGATGTGAAGTAAAATCTAAAGGGAAAATCAGTGCTGGAAAGTGCCAACCAATTACTATTTCATGATACAAGAAAAGCTTCCTATACCTGCCCTGCCTCCACTGTATGCCCTTCGCATTTAAGTGCAAGGCACCATGGGAACCACCTTACTTCTTTTGTGCCATTTGCACTATTTGAGAGACGTCTTCCATGAAATGGATGAAGCTCTTCAAATTTTTTACTTAAGACAATCCTTTCTCTGTGACAAGATGCTACAGCGCTGATAGAGCAGTCTATTTTCTTTCTTCGTTTGCTCTCTAATGCTATGAGACATTGGGATATATGGGATACTAGAGGCATTCCATAACAGCTATTTAAACTGATAGAATTCAAAATGGCCACTGTTTTTTTTAAAAAGGTCTATTCACTATCAGCCGTATTAATACTAAGGCATTCAAGAACAGAGACTCTGGAGGAAAAAGAACAGGACACAGGCTCCCTTACAAAGGTCGACCTCCAGTATAGACCAGACCACCATAGGGACTATGTGCCAGGGACCACGGAGCAAGGTGAAAATTGGAAGGGCTGACAATTGAAATTAATTTTTTCATATTGAAAATCGAAAAACTATTTTAATTGTTTTTCTTTTTAGTGCAAAAAGTGGGGGCCGGGGACGCAAAAAAGTGGTGGGGCTGCGGCCCTACCAGCCCCTCCCCCTCCGCGGTCCCTGTGTGCCCTGAACAGGGATAGGGGCTCTTCAACCTCCCCCACAGTTTTTGAAACAAGTGAGGTGAGATAGGCCATATTGTCTATGGGCTTTATTCACGCGGCGGCCATTTTGAGTCCTGAGGGACTGAAAACCTTTGTTTTGTCCACCCGGAACTCGTTCTCAAACTTATCAACTCGAGGCTCGGGGTACAAGTTCTACTGTTCCTAACCAACATGGCCACCATGTGAATAAAGCCCATTGTCCTTTTTCCAGTAAGACTAGAAAGTCTAATCATTACAAGGGCAGCACTTTCTCCTCAGTTATTTAAAGACCCAGAGTGTGGGTCAGTCCGGGGATTTGAACCTACAAAAAATTCCCAAAACCATTGCGATTTTGATTTTTGATAGCATCATGGTAAAACGATCTTTGTGAAACATTGCTCAATCACAATTCGAACAGTCCCAAATAGTTTAAAGTCCTCTATAATTATGCAACAAGCAATATAAACAACAGGATCAACTTGGCCACATACTGTTCTTAGCTTCCTGTGAGCAAGAATATGACTGAACTGCTCTCTAATTCGGCTAAGGATGTGACACAACAGATCAACAGTGTGCTGAAAAGGAAAAAAACACATTTAAGCTTCAAAGGGAACTTTATCATTTACCCACAAATCAAGGGCGGTATGCATCAACACAGTATGTGTCACTTTTCCCCCTTAATTCAGTTATTTAGTGAAAGCAAAGCCACACTTAGAAAATAAACAGCATCTGAAGTGAATTGTTGCAAGTTGCAAGCATTGCATGCAAAAATGACTGCAACAGGATAAAAGCAGAGAGAAAATTATTTGGCCTCTTTCCAAGCTATTGACTTCTTTTTTTATATAATAGTCTCACGACTTGTGCCAATTCAGTTTCAGAACGTTGCCTTTCAATAACATGCAAACTCTGGACTTGAAAATCCAATCAATGATCTCATTTTACTGGTGCCAATCATAAAGTATTAACGGTGACAATCAGACCATTAAAAAACCAACAAAGTGGCTGGAAACTCCCCTTGAACAGTTCGAGTCTCAATAATAATACTTACATTTTTTTATTTGTAGTAGATTGCACTGTAATTACCTTCTTAGAAAAGCATACTTTCGAGTAGTCCAACAAACTCTTGCAGTTCTTATTCTTGTACCTACAAAGACAAAAAAAGATATTACGGTGGATAAAGGTGCTTCTAATAAGGGGATAAGCAATAGTTAAAGCAGAATGGCCAACTTACTCAGCTAGTTCTGCTGCCAGAAGAGATAAAAACCTTGGACAGGAACTGCTACCAGAAGATGAATTCTGAAGCATTTTGGTGACCTGTCAAATTGAACCCATGGGACAACATGTCTCATTATTACAGTCAAAGCAGGTCAAGTGTAACCCCCAGGATTCCATTAATAACTGGAATATTTCAAAATTTGAAGACACAAATAGTTTCGGAACATGACTGTTGTGAGAAATACAGAATTGTGTTACAAGCAACTGTTGGCAACTTGAGAGAATATCACCAATTCAGAACACTGAAATTAATTTGTTATGAATGTTGAGCTTCGGTTTTATTTACGGTACTTAGAGTCTTGAATCAGTGCTATTTTACTTTCTTTTGCTGCTTAACTTGTCCACAACCACTGGTGACCTAACACTGCCTTGCTCACAAGGGTCATGCTCCCAAATGATTAATGCATTCAAATCTGAAATAATCTCTTCATTATAGGGATCTAGGGGGGTATGCTTGACCTGGATAGACTATAACGTACTCAACAAATTGAGATAAATAATGTTAGTACTGACGTGCCTCTTCTCTTAGAGATCATAGGTAGACCCTGAGAATGTACAAAGGACTCGGCATATTCTGTTTTTGATGCTAGCATGACATTCACCATGAAAAAAATCTAGGCTTGAAAGAGGTTGAACCCATGACCATATGTCTACCCTGCACCCCACTCTACTGACCCAGCCATCAAGCCAACTGGGAGCTGGTCAAGTGCAAGTTCGTATGGTATCCCAATAAATGTGAAGGCATGATAGACAATAATTATATGAAATGTCATGAGTAATTTCAAATGAAATGTTGTTGATATTAGTGTGATCATTGCAGTAAACTTGAAAGTGGACAACCTAAGCAGTTGCAGGATAATATTCTACACATATTCTATAAATGCCAATGAACGCTTTTGTTTATAATAATGACTTATCATGCACCTATAAATCTTAAGCCGGGGGGACCAAACAGACATGTACGTAGGCAATTTGGTTTCCTTTAATATCTCCACCATTGGAAATCTGACTGAAAGTCTGGGCCTCAGGGTGGGGGCATCTAACATTTTTTGAGGGAACGACTGGGCACTCATGACATGTTTGTAGGCAGCCATTGTCAAAGCAAGGAGCAGCATGCTGTCACCTTCTTCCAGTACAATGATTTTAAAAAAGCATTTGTTAAAGCAAGCAAGCAAGCAACAGCATTTGGGAGGATTCACAATTAAAGGTCAGGTATACTCATATTTGATATGAATATTATTTGTCTCCAGGGTAGGAACATTTGACCACAGAAGAAAAATTGTTTTATTGTCCCCAGTTCTGGGGATGGGATACAAAAAATTTAGCAAAAACTCATATGCCCTGCAGGTGCCCAGGCCCCCCTCCCACCCTTGGGCCTAACACTTGTACGGGTATTAACTTCATAATTTGCACACCTCTTCTTGGGGAAGGCTAGCACTGTGACAACTCAAAGAGGACAGCAAGAGCTCAACACTTCCTTTGAAATCCAAATGGCAGAGTTCCAAAGAAGACCATGGTCTAAGGAGAAAATGAAAGACACTATCACTTTGAAAGGAGAGCACTCCATGCTCGAGAAACTGTCACAGTACTGAAAGCATTGGGACTTTTATGTCTTAAAATGCATAAAGCATATGACGTGGTGCATCACAAAATTAACAATTGGTTCATGGTGTGGTGTTTGTACATCAAGTTTTTTATGCACCTATTGAATTTGGAGAACACAAGAGCAGCATACCCTTTTGGCAACTCTAGATTCCTGAGTGCTCTATGAATTTCCCACATGCATATCTCAATAATCATAATTATGCACAGATACGTAAATGCATGAATCAATAATTACTGGCAGCACATTTCAAAAAAGGGAGAAAAAGTCTAGTTTACTTGTACTAAACTCAGCATTGATTAGGGAACTTGGCACAGCCAAAACATTAGAGAGATACAAGACAGAATGAGCAAGTAGATTCACAAAATTACAATTGATTTCAAGATCAAGTGCTGTGCTCACTCAAAGGATGCAATAACTTACATCTTTGCTGCTACATGAAAGTGGGTGATCTATTTGAGGGCTGTGTCCATTTCGGGGCACTGCTTATTGGCAATGACACAGAGACCTAATTTCATTAAAATCAATTAATTGCTTCTGAGCATAAATGTATGTTTGAAGTGACTTTGAGTCCTTGCTTCATCATTTTGGAAAATTACACCGCCAAATTTCATAACAATAAATGGCGCATAGCAATAAATTAGCCATCCCGGGTTGTAGGAAGAAAATAAAACTGTTGGCCAGAGAATGGAAATAATAATGGAAATTTTTTGGAGCTTCTTTTCCACCATTGCCATACTTCTGGCATACACCATGAGAAAGTTCCCTGCATAACTTGAAACTGGCCACAATTTTTCAAACGGGCCAAAACGTAGCACAACTCTCACTTGAGCTGATTTTGCCCAGAGCCCATCAATATTGTTGTCTCACCTCCAAGGTTTTGGACAGCTGCTATCTGTGACTGACAATATAACTCTTGCATGTGCAGGCAACGGATCTAACAACCAACTCATATGGTTGGGAACTCCATGCAATCTGTCAGCTGAGTCAATAACTAGTGTGATGCCACCATGGACTTTTGATGCAGCTTTCTCAAGCCATAGAGAAAACTCTTCCTCCAACTGGACTGGGTCACATGGTACATCATGTGATGAACCCAGCTGCTTCATTAGCTGCCAAAGAAATAACAGCCATGATGACTATTTTTGGGCCTTAACTTTGGTTGCCACAACTTCTTCTGTATCTTAAGAAAAAAATGTTTCTAACCATGCAACTTTACCATTTCTTTTTCCTTTTCTAACTAGAAAACATTTTAAAGGACCAGCCTTCTAGAATAAGCTTTACTTTTTTGGCTTATTGGGCCCAAAATGTTTTTGGCACTTTGGGGACATGGGTTTCTGGAAAGAGTTTCTTGCAGCAGGGTTTAAGTGATAAATCAGGACAAAATTAATATGACTCAACAAACCATTAGCACTAACCCTGCTTCAAACAACTTGACCCAACTTGCTGTTCTGGGACCCGTAGCTGAAAGCCCAATTAAGCTAATCCTGTCTTAGCACAAACTTTTGATTTCAGTTGATTCAACCACAAATAATACGATTTTTGTTCCCAAAGGTTCTTGCCATTTGGGTTTGGCTTCTACTTTTATTGCCCTTTAGCCTGTAGATGCTTTTGGAGAGGGTTTAAATGGGTGAAATTACCTTTAAATCTTTGGTTCTCTTATACAGTAATCCCAGATTAACGATGTTTGACTCTCAAACAGCATGACCCAGTTGTGCATTTCTCAAAAACCATTCAAATTTTTGGGCCAAATTGGGGTGTCGGCCTAATTGGCATGAGACCTTGCAATAGCTTTTTAAGAATATGTGGGTGGACATTCGACAATGGCTTCTGGGGCCCAAAAAGTGGTCAGGGGTTTAGAGAAAGGAGCACCAGGGAATACCATGACAACCCACAGCTGTATAAATTTTGATTGGACTCAACCCTGGGTTAGCACTAACCCTCCATCAAACATTCAGATTGAGAAATGCAGGAGAAACTAGTGATCGATGATTGTTATACCTGTCTAGTAAACCTCTGCAGCATCAAAATTGGGTTTGCAGTGGAAGATGATGTTGACCCAACAAAGTGATACAAAACCAGTCTTCCTGACAGGCTTCTTTGCTGCAAAGCTATCCTGGAATACAAGGGGAAAGCTCAATCCCAAAATAGGAGGTACTTTTACATATCATCACTGCTGAACCATGATAATGTGATTGAAATGACACAGTGATAGGATTAGGTTCTGAGACTGAAAATTAAGGACATGACCAGACTATCATGGTGGGTCTCCAAAAAGAGTGGTTGTAATACAGTAACAAGGTGGTCCTATCAGATGCCCTGTTGAAATAAAACAGAATATTGGAAGCTATGTATCCCAGCAGTAATCTTCTGTCTGTGAGAGATGGCTCTACATAAAAATTGACTGTGCCTATTATTCTTTGTCTCTACAATTTAAGAATTTTTTTTAGACAGTAACAATGGTTGGGAAATACTGTCCAATAGACCTTAAGAACAAATAATATTTAAAAATATTTGATATCTCTAGAGCACATTATTTTGTATCAGAATACACCATTCATAAATGGCAGACAATAAATTATTCTTTTGTCTTTATGAAAATTAGCCTACCAAACCTCGTTAGCATGTGCTGAATTGAAAATAATTTTTGCTCTGAAATGAGGCTTGGAGGTGTGATTTACATGAACACTAAAGAATAATAAATTTGGTGCCATTTTTGAACACGGCATATAGAACAGTTTTAAATTGCTGGAAGTAATTAAGCAATTGCTTTGGTTTTGATTTTGGTTTTGATTTTGGTTTGCTCCATGACTAGAGCAGAAAACTGGCACAACTTTCCAAGCAACCTTATTCAAAAGTAAAACTAATTGTGAGTTAGTTGCTCTCATTTTACCAAACTTGGTGCCGGCTGCCTTTACTTGCTTTGCATTGCGATCGGCTAGTATTAAACCAAGTCATCAATCACTTTGACCTGTGGTTGGCTGAACGGTGTATTTCCTTTGTGACATGATTGGCTCTGTAATCATTGTGGTTTTGGTTTTATGACGGTAAACTGAAAACGGCTCTGTGATCAAAATGCACTTTTTTTGCATTAACCCTGTTCCCCCACCAGAGCCATGTTTATCTCACTCACCACTTTGCCAATAAGAGTGACTTGCCATATCCAGCAGCACCTTTGACAAGGAAGGGGGCTTTAGGTGCAGCACAGTTGGATACATGCTCATTTAGATCACTGTAGAACTACAATGATAAAATGGACAGTTAGAAAATACATGTGTGCATTATCTGCAAGTGTAACAGTCAAGCCAAGAGGAGCATCTGTCCTCACCACTGGGTTTGTATGCCAACACAAGATTAGGTGTAGCTATTTTTGGAATGACATCTCACATGCTAAGGTATGTTTGCCCAATCAAATGGCTTTAGCATGACAGTGATTGACAGCCCAATATTATGTCATGTCTTCTTTGCACAGTGGAGAGTACTTGCATCTATGGTGAGCACTTTTCATGGGAACATCAAGAACAAAAATTACCTTATCTGCTCGTGCGCAGATGGCCTGGACCATAACATATGGTCTTCTGGTCAATCATATCCCCAGATTGTATTAATCAACAGGAGTCAGGGTGGTTTAGTGGCTTTTTTGGGGGGAGTCAGGGTGGTTTAGTGGTCATCAATCGTGCCTCCCACCTCTGTGACCCGGGTTCAACTCTGGCCTCGGGTCGTATGTGGGCTGAGTTTTCAGTCGATCTCAATCTGACTCTGAGGGTTTTTCTCTGGGTACTCCGGTTTTCCTCCCTCCTCAAAATCGACTCCCAGCCTATTCCATCAGGCTGTGGTACTGTGCTCCGAGGTCATATATGGGTCGTGCTCAGGGGCCAAGCGCCTAGTCGGCAGCACAGCTCCTTCGGTCCAACCTCGTTGAGCTGTGCCCTTAGTAATTCAGTCTCCGACTGCGAGAAAGGGCGATTAGCAGGTCAGATATTATTATTATTATTTTATTATTATGTCTTTGTTCATGACCAGATGATGAAACGTTTCAGAATAATTATGACCATTGTGAACAAAGCTGTATTAAACTAACTAATAAACACGTTTTCATCTGAATTGCTCCAGTATGAAAACAACATTACTGATCTGAGCCGTTCATAATAACGTCTTACTTCACTCAGGCCTATTTCACAGGAGCACTCTGCAGCTGCTTTCAATGCTTCAACCTGTTCCCAGTCATCTGCAGCATCCCATGATGAGCCACCATACAATAGATCATCTCCTGAGATAGACTGATCATCTGACAAACCAAGTTCCTGACAGATAAGTCAGTAATAAAATGTCAGAATGATCATCACAGTAACATTTGCAACTCTTAAAGTGCTACTATGATCAAAAATCACTTTTTGTTTTTCTTCACATTTCAAAAGTACTTGCGCTGAATACTCAGCATGCAAGATTTTATGCAATTATTTCAAGACAAAGACTATTTATTTTGACAGGAATTTTTTGATTTAATGGTCCACCATTACTTGGTGCAGTTTTGACCGATAAGCCCTCACAGAGCTGGATTGAGGAGAAAGTGACATCATTTACTCACCAGCTTAAAAATGGAGTGTGTGAATGCGGCTTAATTAGTATGCAGAACACAGATTTTACACTCTGAAAGCAAGAAACTCCAAGCTGCATTAACTAAGTAAGCTGCAATCACACGCTCCATTTTTAAGCTGGTGAGTAAATTATGTCACTTTCTCCTCAATCCAGCCCTCTGGGGGTTTATTGGTTAGAGCCAACCCAAGTAATGGCAGACTGTTAAATTTAAAAAAATGCAGTTAAAATAAACAGTCTTTCTCTTGAAATTACTGCAAAAAATTTCACCTGCTAAGCACTCACCACAAGTATTTTCGAAATGCGAAGAAAAACGAGAACTGATTTTTTTCTTCATAGTAGCACTTTAATAAACAGTTGCAAGGAAGTCTCAAACAAACCTAGGCATGACCAGTACTCAAACTCATCACCACACCACCCCACTTGCACAGCACACCACTTGAGCTATCAGGCCAACTTGCAAGTTTGTATAGTATCCCAGAACATCACAGAAGAGGATAATTGACCAGTCCTCAGTTGGCTTGATAGCTGAGTTGGTAGACAGGTACACAGTACAGTGCAGAATTCATCTACACAACTTACGAGCAACACAAAAATAAGAGTCTTTAAATATGAGTTTTCTCAGTGGTTACCTTGACCACGAAATTTTTCAGTTCCTGGTATGCAAGTTTTGCTCCTTTCTCTGGTGTTTCATAACAGTCAAACAGCTTCAGAAAAAATAACAAACACTTCTATTCATAATTATGACAGAACCACAAGAACTCTGTCTCAACATTAAGATAACATCAAACAGGTTTTTAGTTCAGCACCACAGCTTAACTGTTCAATAAGTTTTTGGCCTAAACATTATCCCAGTTAAGTCAGTTATGGTTTCCCTGGTAGGGTTCCCACATCTTTTGCAGTTATAATGCAATGCCCTGGTGCCCTGTTTTGTGTAACTGTCAATGGCAACAGCTGCTATACAAGTTTTCACCTGGATCACAACTACTTTAAAGACAAGACCCTCTTAACACATAACACTGTTAAAATTGCTTACTACCTCGACTCAATTCTTGGAAGAGGATGTCTTCTGAGTCTTTTTACCACATAAGATTTATCTGTCTTTATCTGTCATTAAAAGTACACAGAAAAATCTGCTAGCAGACATAAATGTTTTCATTTGGCCAACTACTGCAGCTGTTAAAGACAGCACCACATCCCCAGTGTCCACTAACAAGTTCATTGTTCATGCTTTAGCACCAGTGCATTGTGCAAACCTTTACATTATCTGTTTTCCTTATTTCTGTCTTCAGCTCTTCAGCCAAGAAAATACTTTCATCATTCAAAGAAAGATATCTAGATGGATTAAAAGTTAAATAAAGACAAAATTAATGTTGAACTATTTCTGACACTGTTTTCACCAAACTGTTATGCAGACAGACATGCACAGATCACTGTGTACCTGTGAGCAAAAACCAGAAGAAGCTAATTTTGTTCATACTGACAACAGCTGGCCTAAAAGGAGAACTAAAGGTAAAAAGCCAACTTTTTTTCTGTCGCTGATTATTTTTGAAGTATCATCCACTTTTGATAAAAAAATCAGGAAAAGTCTTCACTCTTCCAGAAAGGCCTTGAATTTGCCTGAAATCTGTAGTTGTTTTTCCAATTTGAACGTCTGCCATTTTGTGTGTTTTTTTTTTTTTTTTCGGTTTAACTTCCTCCCACCACATTCTGACATCATTGCGCACAACCGATACATCAATTTCAGAGGGAATATTCAGTGATCCTGCAAACGTATATTTTGGACAGTCTGTTTCGTATTTAGCTCAACCGTGAGATGCAGCAAGGGCCGCACATGGATGTCCTCTACTCGGTTGAGCTGCTGTGGGAAGCTTACGGTCCCAAGAAGAAGGAGCAAGCAAAACTCCAAAAGAAGGAAGTACATGTACATGGTGCATATAAAAATGGGAAAGTAAATAAGAAGGTGACATCTGCAAGAATACAGGAAGGTATTCTTCAAAAGAAAAGTATAATGACTTATCTTACTCATTCCAGTCTTGATCCTTGAAGCAAAAGATGGCGTGACAACTTCCAGGGTTAGCAAAATGAGCCTGCTTATATTCCTCATAATTGACTCTGATGAATTAAAATAGATTGAACCAAGTTTATTGGGGCCCTGACAAGCAAGCTGTTGCACATTCTGTGCAGGAGGTTGTGGGGGGGGACAGTCAGTCCTGTGCGTGGGGCAGTCGGTCCTCACCAGACCAACACTCAGACTCACTCTGAGTGAGAAAGATCTGAAGACAGAGCGTCACCTTTGTAACGGTTGTTAAATGCTAAGCATTGTCTCACATCGCTTGTTCATTGACACTTCAGGATATTAACAAACCCAAACATGGTTCAAAATGGTATCATGGTCTGGCCTACCTTGTAAACCTCAATGGACGTTGACCTTTAGAGTGCACCTAACCCAAAGTTTTCAATACTATAAAACAAATATTTTGCCTTGAAATTCTGTGACGATGAGGCTGGCCGTTTTGTTAACTTTACGTAACTTTTGCAGCCCATTAAGAGGGAAATCTCAAGGAGAAAAACCAAAATATACCTTTTATGACGTTCAGACTGAATTTTTGTGGAAGAAAATATTTTGAAGTAAGTTGCACTTTAGCCATGGACCTCATCTCACATCACTTGTTCATTGACACTGTGGGACATTAAAGAACCCACACACTGTTCAAAATGAGTACAGAACTGATGTGTCACGATAGCTGGCCTATACTGTAGAGCTCTCTGACCATTGGCCATTGACCTTTAATGGGGAACCCATGTTCCATTCTTCAGCCTCCTTGGATGTATTCCCTAAATGCTTACAAAACCCTCAGAACTTTAACAGGCCTGACAACCTTATCAACTTTAACAACCTGCCCACTCTAACAATTTCTCAACCATGACAATGCTTACAACTCTTACACAAGTCTGACTATGCATACTGACAATCTTGACAACTACATTTATTTTGTGTACACTGCACCAACCTGTTTGCTTTTCCTCCCAAGAAAGCAATGAAGACCTTGCTGTTTTTTATTTCATTACATCTCATCTGAACTCTTGCAACAAACTCCTACATGTACAAAGCAAAGAGGTGAAAGATTAGTTTATCCTGAAAACCATTTTTATATTAAATACCCAACATGAAACACTTCACCCCTTGCTTTTTCTCCTTGCTTTCTTTTAAATCCACTGTAATCCTTTATGTTTAATTAAATACTTTAATTTGTACAGAAATATCATTCAGTGTCAATTAGTGGTCGTGATAAAATAAAGCAATAAATCATACATTCATACAGTACCAACCTTGGGGCTTTTCAGGGTGTAGCTAGTGAGTTGCCTTAATTGAGGATTTTCCACAGGTTAGAGGGAAAAATTATAAATGTTGGGTCGGTGGTATGGTGGGTGTACGCTGATAAACTTTCCCCCTCAGGGGGGGGGGAAGGGGGAGGGTTGATAGGTCTTTTTAGAAGCCACACCATACAGTCATTAGTAATATGGTAAGGAGGGAGTAAGTGGGGTAGTCTAGCCAGTTAGTCATTTAGATTTGAGGGAAAAAAAAGCAACCAGCATGCACTTCATGAAGCATACTGTGCAATTACTCAGGCATGACACTGACAAACATTCAGTGTTAAGTGCATGGCATGTGCAACCGTCCATTTAAGGCTGACATCAGGACAGCTGATAACAAATCAGATTTTATAACAATTATTTTCTTATGGTCATGATTAATACAATAATACAATAAGACAAAAAGTGAATTAACAGTTCACATCAAGTGAAATACCTGATCGCTTAACTGTTCTTCTGTATCATCTAGATGAACAACCACCAAAAATTTGCCTTGATTTTCACAAAGCCACTCAAGCTTAGGAATGTGCAGCTACAATAAAGAATGAAGTTAAAAATAAGCCCACTCTACAACCAATAGTTACAGCCAATAATATTTATATGCATTATATATGTATGTCAGCTTTCTCCTGCCTTGTGCACATTTCATTATACAACAAAAAATTTGACAAGTTTTCAACCTTTGTTTGAGCCACATTTTTCAATGTGTTTAACAGGTGGGAAGTTTCAAGAAAAAACAGTATGAATGTTTTGTCAGATATATTATATATTATAGTGATTCAATAAATATAAAGCGGTGTCAAAAAGTTGGCAAGTACAGTACAGTATGCACAATGGATGTGAACCTGCTTAAATAGCTCCACATCCTTTCTCATTTCATTAGGAGCTGACAGGTATACTCGAATGGTTGACTGCTGAACGGGGGCTTGGAGACTTGATGTCATCATCTGATGTACTGAAGGTGCTACAGCATTCCAATCATCTGAAATAAAACACAGTAGAACTTGCTACTTGACTAGTGCAAGTGCAGTGAATTGGCAGATCTTTAATTTTAATCACGACCATACTATACCCGAGGTGTTTCCCACAACTAGAAACCATAATAATCAAGATTATCACTATTTTACTATTTTCATTTTTCATCACCACATTAAACCTCACTAGCCTGATGGAATTATGTATACAAGTTGTACAGCAGAAGACTTTTTACTCCCTGATGATGATGCAGTGGATCACTGAAAGCTTGGAACACTAACCCAACTGAAGAGAGCATCTTAATTATGGCAGCACTCCAGATAAGTTTTAAAGGCAAGGTGCATGTCTAAGGGGAATCTTCACAGGTTAATAACATTGGGTCTCCATACTAATGCATTAGGTTTCCAGGTTTATATCCTGGTTCTTGACCCAAGACCACCCTCTTAACTCGAACACTGGCTTAATTAAGACCTCACTTGAAACAATAACACATTGACTGGCTGCACGAGACAAAGATTACCCAGTTTCTGTAACTGTGACCCACAGGCAAAGAATAATTACAGTGCCTTGTGGCAACTGCTCACTTAGAAATACTCTTTTTTAAGGCAAATTACAAATTGTTCATAGCAACCACAAATCTATCACAGCAAATTCAAATTGGTCTCATCAAGTACTAGGTAATCAATTATTCATGTTATCAAGCTTGGACTGGAACAAGCATGGAATAAAGGCTGATGCTGATGAATCTTTTCAGATGTATTTTCTCCCCAAGATCCTTTCACTGCATGCTTGTTGAGTCCAACCATGAGAACACAAATAGAGCCTATCGCAAATTAAATCACTCCCATCAACTGCAAATAGATCTCACCAACTTCAAATTGGTCACAGCATTAATGCAAATCACTCACAGCCCTCTGACCCATTTGACTACTGGCTCAGCTGGCAAAGTGGTCTTGTCAAGGACACCCATACCTCTACTAATGTTAGTAAAAGGGCCCTCTCTCTCCACTGGACTATCCAAGAATTCAGGTCCTCGGAATGATGTCACTTGCGTCAAGCTGTCCACACTTGGATCACTTGCTAAAGATGACACCCAGGAGCCTTCTGTGGTCATGTTACCCATGATGTCCAACTTGTCCTCACGTGATGACATTGTCAAGTGCTGCTGGAAATGCACTTCTACTTCGCGTTTGGCATGCAACAAATCCTGTATTTCACGCTCCTTTGATTCTCGAAATATCTTGAACTGCCGCTGAACTTTGTCACGTTCTTAACAAAAAAACAAGATGTAAAAACAAAAAAAAATAAATTATGATAATTATTAGCCTTTGACTTCAGGGTCTAATCCACCTTTCTCCATCTTCAAAACTATATTAAACCTTTTCTCTTCAACTCACCTGCTAATCTTACAGAAATCAGAAACATGGACCCCCCCCCCCCTAACAACAAAAAGAAAACATACCCATGTGCCTGACTGACAACAAGCTATGTATCATCGGACCCCTTTTTAATTAACTTACTGAATAAAGGACTACTGATGTAACTTAATCACCTCATGCAGTTGGTATGTAGTCTTGAATAAGGTGTAAAGACATTTAAAAGCTGGTGTTTTAAGATTGACCCCTTGTCATACGCCCACACCAACACTTCGGCAGTTAGCCTTCCACTAGTTACTTCAGGAATGCATCCCCTTATTTATTCAGACTATGACCCATATCACTTCCTGTAGTCGCATAGCTGTCTCTCATTAAATACAACAGGTGTACTCTACAAGCCCTAAGGCAATGCTTAAAACATTTCCAAGCTATCTCTAAAGTTAATCAACTTAAAAGGATTGATGTTAATTATCATATTACTGATCAGACAAAAGACCAGCTAAAAGTACGGCAAGATTTCCGTATAACCCCATACATTTGTTATGCATACAGTTCTTTATTTATCTAAACAATAGTGGAAACAATAGTGCTCCTTTCAGACTTATTAGCTTTGAATAACTTTAAATTTTACCATAATAATAATTCTGCATGCATAATAACTGTATGGGGTTATACGGAAATCTTTCCAAGAGCAATTGTGTCTTCCAAACAGACAGGGGTATGTCAAGATTTCGCCTCTGCGCACTTGTCTCGAGTTCAGATTTGTGTCGGTTTCACGCCAAGTGCAGAAATTACCAGAACATGGATTGTCAATCAAGGATCCGTCAGCGACATCAATAAGCTTAATTAATAGTGTAAAATTTAATTATCGCTGCCGTCTCAAAGAAAGGAAATTTACAAGAAAGATCTCAGCTAAATGCCCGAGTTACATGACACTTGACACAGATCACCTTTCTCGAACGCAGTGGCTCTCTGCAGAGCTTGATCTTTGCCTTCCATAGCCATTCCCCTTTCGTTCCTTAATTTCATACATGTTGCTTGAAGTGCCTTAATCTCCCCACGTAACCTCTGGTTTTCGCTATGAAGCTTTTCCTTGCGATCTTCAAGTTCGGCAATTTCCTTCGACTTGTTCTTTAGTTCGAGTTCTTGTTGGTCAACTGACAACGCGGAGCGAAGACTTATGCTCTTAGCAACTGGTTTATCCCCTGTGCTCCTCCGGCTCTTTCGTTTACCAATGCCGAACGAGCCGATGGACTTAATCGAAGTCGTTTTCCGAGCGGACGTGCTCGAAGGGGTGCTACATTCAATGGGTGTCTCTGCCGTAACTCCAGACTCAACCTTTTCGGAAAATTTGCCACACTCAATGGGTATGTCTTTCGTTATCCCAGACTCCAACTTTTCGGAAAATTCATCATCATAGATGACTTTTCTTCGACCAGCAATGGAACTTGCAGATCCCATAATGTACCCCGATACTTCTCGGTTACTAAAGATTAAGTTAAGGTAATTTTCTTCTCACATCAAGTCCTTCAGTGACAGCGACAACGCCATCGCGAACTTCGACGCCATGTTGGAACTGATTCCGCCGCCATTTCTCGGCCACTGACGGGAATCAATACACATCAAATCTCTCTGCTGCACTGCTTGTAACATTCAGAATTCCCACATTTAGCATCCGTTCGTTGGTATCAACTAGTGGGTGTCGCAGACTTTTCCCAACAAGTTTTTGTGGACTGTGAGCGATCTCTTTGTTTTGCTTCGTACCAAGCAGGCAGGAACAAGTCATCAACCAATCACAGGGTAGAAATATACGACGGAGCATATACACGCCAATCTTGGGATTGTTTTATTTGGCCGCGATAATCTAACTACCACAACTTCCGGAATTTCAACGCGGGGGATAAGGGATATGGATTACTTCAAATTTCCCGTGCCAAAACATATAGGCTTCTCGTCGTACGCGGGCTAGATTGCACGTGACGAAATTATATTTTCAAACTGTCTTCTGCTTGTAGAAAACTTGATCTATGAATGTTAGACTCTTTAATACTCCGAGAACGGGTCACCCATGACTAATACCGGAAGAAGTAACCGGAAGAAGTAACCGGAAGAAGTTCTGTCACGCTATACACAGTGTTGTATATCTGATGAAGATGAAGCTACGTCACGCCATTTTTCGTACTTCGGGGAGTGTGTTGAGGTCACTCACCCCCCACCAATATGGCGCGGATTCGATTCCCAGACTCCATGGCGTTCCATTGGTGCGAAAGTTTACGTTTTGATTCCAAGTTCTTGTATTTGACTCATCGATGTTGTTGTTCTCTACGCAGCATTTTAAGGTGGCTGAACACAGTTTTTAAGTTAATATTTAGGCTGGTTTTGCATGAAACTAAAAGCCCAAACGTGGTCACCAACAAGCGCTACCCCAAAGGTTTATGTTTTTCACCGTTTGGGTGCTCTACGGGCTGTTGCCATGGTAACGTATCTACGATAGGTTAAAACAAGGGCTGATGGATGCTTTTTGAAATTTATGTAAACTTCACTCGCTAAGGGCGGCAGTTTTCAAACCAGTTTAACATGTGGTTTAAAACTAAGATCACTATATATGGATCATTCTTATTCATCTGCAATCTGCAAGGAATATCCATCTCTTTGCCATATTATACACGTGCCGGAATCGGAATAGAGGTCAATTGACCGAATAGTCCCCAAACAGTTTGGAGAACATTGGCCGACCATCTAAAAGTGGTACGAAATTTCTAAATCTGTTCAAATAATCTTGAGTCGACTTCTATGCCATTCTGTGGCCGTTTTTTTGAGACAGCCGAAAACTCACTCTTCCCATGTAGAAGCGAAGCACACACTAGCAGATATAGAAATTTGCTACCACTTTTAGATATACGGTCAATGTTCTCCATACATTCTCTTTACTGAGACATCCATAAAACACTCGCATTAAGAGCAATCACTGAGCTCATTAGCAGGAGTCACTCGATTGGAAAGGCTTTGATCGAGCAAACCGAAGTTCGCACACAATTCTAGATAAGCGAATTTATTTATGACCTTTATTCCATCCAATGTTTGGATGAATGGGTCTAGGGGTCGACACTTCTCTCCCTCATTGTCGCGTCGGGGGCAGACAGGCTGTCGTGGACGGGTATCTGAAAGCAGCGACGAACTGGGGGTTGGTATAAGCGATCCGCGGGCCGAAATCTCGGGGAGACTCGTCATGGTACACCGCTCCGGCAACACGTCCAGCGCTACTGCTACTGGTCCAGAGTTTTTGTTTTCTTTTATTTTGGCATCCAATCTGCGCATGCGTGAATGCACGAAAGCACTGTTTCTTTAGTACGTACCACTTGGAAGACGCAGTGACTTCCTAGAAGCGATGAGGTAAGCCTGGTTCACACTTGCGACATAACCGGACATTGTCATTGACAAAGCGGCAGTTAGTGTGGCTGCTACTCGTTGAGAGTAGCCATTAAGTTGGCACTTTGTAAGAGCTACTGTAAGTAGTCGTAATCTTCGTCTGGTGAAACTGGTGAAATTGGTGTCGTCTGGTGAAACTGTGGTATCACGTTACATAACAAATTACAAAAACTGCAAAATAGAGCAGCCAGAGTTTTGACCTTCTCCAATTTTGATGCAAATGCTAGCGAGCTATTCAAAATTTTAGGCTGGAAAAATCTAGTTAGCCAACAACAAATTGCGCTGGCCACAATGGTCTATAAGTGTCTTCAGGGGCTAGCACCGGAATATCTATGTTCTAAATTTACAAACCGCGAATCTGTTTATAGTTTAAGAGACTCTGAAAGAAAGCTTAATGTTCCGTTTCCGCGGACAAATTATTATAGAAACAGCTTCAGCTATAGAGGTGCTACTGTCTGGAATAGCTTACCCCTCAAAGCGAGACAGGCAGAGTCTCTTGGGCTTTTCAAAAATCTGATTAAAGACATATTTTAGTAAGCACGGCATTCATGGAAAGCAGCTTTAGAATAAATATAGTTTAGTTGTATTTTATTGTAATCATTTTAAAATTTTACCATTTGTAATTTAGATTTTAGCATTGTTTGTAATCTTAAATAAATATAGTTTAGTTGTATTTTATTGTAATCATTTTAAAATTTTACCATTTGTAATTTAGATTTTAGCATTGTTTGTAATCTTAGCTGATGATTTTACCGTGCATAAATAATAAAATATCAAATATCAAATATCATATCTTCGGATAGTGTTCGGAATCGCACGGTCGGGCTTCGATCGACACCGATGACAATTCTTTAACGGGAACGAAAAATAAGCGCAGTCTTTCGAAACTCAAATCATTCCACAACGGGAAGGACAAACATCTTTCAAAAACACAGATAAATTCCGAACTATTTTGATTTCCAGTCTTGTCAAATGATTCTAGTGTTTTAAACGAGCTTTCTCTGGTTCTAATAAAGGGAATCTTAGTAACATTACTCATTCTCATACATTCAGTGACGATGCATTCACGAGCAGCCTAGACATGATAAAGCAGTCTATGGCACCAAAACACTTGCAAAATGGATGACACTCTCGACCGCTCCGTTCAAGAGGTTTGACTCGCAGAGTCAAAGAATGAGGAGCATCCAGTATTTCTTTTAAAAAAGTAATGCATTCATTCAAATGTAG
Source organism: Astreopora myriophthalma (assembly GCA_014634185.1). NCBI lineage: Eukaryota > Metazoa > Cnidaria > Anthozoa > Scleractinia > Acroporidae > Astreopora > Astreopora myriophthalma. The sequence continues at coordinate 7,231,771 of BLFK01000704.1, read as the reverse complement.
AAAACTGAGGAGAAAGCATACCAAAGTGCTCAAAGGAATGATGTCCAATTTTCATTCTACCTTACAGTGGTAGCCAGATGTAGTTTTGAGTTTTGAGTAAGGTTCCAGCATTTGGCTACGTAGCCTGACTTCTGGCTGTTATAGACAATTTTGGTCTCATTCACACAGAAGCCGTCCTGCCAAGCCGACCACATGCAGGAAAGACTGGGTACTCCGTGCCCTACTGTTTGCGAATAGTGTGTGGGTTGTTTAACGTCCCGCAGAGTTTAGTGAGACGGGACCTCTGGCTTATTGTCCTTATCCGAGAAGACTAAAAAGTCTAACCATATGCAGATGTAATTACAAAGGCAGCACTTTCTCCTCAGTTATTTAAAGACCCTGAGTGTTGGTCCGGCCGGGGTTCGAACCCGCGACCTCCCGCGCGGAAGTCCGGTGCACTCTCAACTGGTCGGGCGTTATTCATCAGCCTAGGTCGGCCGGTATTGGGAAGAACTGTGCCCTCTGTCTTGAGTACCGGTATCCAAGACCTCGGGCACAGTTTTTCCCAATACGGACCACCCGGCTGGTGAATAACCCCTACATATTTCCATCTTATTGTGCAAAAATGACTCTTAGAAGTTCCCAGTTTATCTTCTCAATATTGCAGCATTCTAAATATTGTTTTAAATTTATGCTTTCCTTGTTAACTGGCTCAGTCATAGATAATTAACGCCTTAAAATTACTCTTATCTGTAACATCATATATCATGGTTGCAGAAGTGAATAATTCTCAAAACTTAACCTTTGAAGAACACCCACTATCTACACTTTTATCTTGAGAGTTTATCCAGATTTGCTTAGGGTAACGAGGCTCATGTTCTTGAAAGACTTGTTCTAACAAGAGTTCTCTTAAAACATGTTTAAGTTGCCGCTTCACTGATCAATCTGCTTTCATGTACGCATTTTCCTCCTTGTATCGCGCTGGCAATGACAAAATGTATGTGCAATAAGACATTTTCCTTTCCTCTCTCAACTCAAATGCGGCACTGGAAGAGGAAGTGGACGTGGTGGTCGTTCAGGAACATACATCTTTTCAAGAACAATCTGCAGACCTTTGAGTGCCTGCAAACAAAGAAACGAGAAATTACAGAAAGCAAAATGCAAGACGATAATGCTCTGCAGTTCTCTGTAATGCGTTTGGGATGGTCCCTGTGTTGGCAGGAGCCAGTCTTTCACATTCTTCCAGTGTGTGAAAGATCATTAATTTGACACTGAAGCCATCAGTGTAACACCTGTGTATCAGGTGACCATTGGCCTCTTTTGGCTCACAGGGTTCATAAATTATTGAGAAACATGTAACCCATTAATCTTCCGGATAGTACATACTACAACTACATGTAAGCCACAGGACAATGAAACACGTGGGGAACTTATCCAAATTTAATTTTAGCTAGGAGATTTGGTCACCCACACAGTTGACCGAGAAATTCACTCTGTATCCGGGAGATTCTAGAATTATTTGGTAGATGTGGCATACCGGTATATGGACATACTGTAATATCTACTGATGTCATCCTTAAACTGGGCAGAAGGAAGAAACGTGCATGACAGCATATAATGGTACCTTAGATGAATTCAATTTATATCTTTCAACACCAAATCTTTCTACTGCTCTTGAAAACCCAAAGATACCAGATGAAACCCAGGACTGTTTTTTGCAGGTAATCCTGAAACCACGAAAGTAATTAATGATTCAGTCATTGTGGCCCAGTGCTTGGGGTGCTGCACATCATATATCCACTCTGGGTTCAATCCCACTCTGCATGACCACAAAATGGATTTGTCTTTGTGGTCCTCAATAGGCCATTTCCGAATTCACTTCAGCCTCTTTTTCAAAGCGTGTCTAAGTGCAAAGTCTTCTTATGAAAACTGATTACCATCACAAAACTTTCGCACTTAGACTCGTTTTGAAAAAGAGGCTGACGTAAACTCAGAGATGGCCACCACACTTTGTGAAATTAATAACCTTAACTGGCTGCCTCCTGAAGTCCAGTTTGGTTTGTTAAAACTGCCATGTTTATTTGCATCTTATTGTCTTTCAGTACACACGGCCACATCAGCTTCACCACTACATATTGTTTAATACAACATGTAACTAGAAGCTTGGAAAGGATTTTATTTTTCAATACTTTCATTTTCTCTAATTAAGGACGTTCACATGAAATTCTATTTCTCACCAAGACTCAGGTTATGACTAACTTGTTCCAAAATTGGAAAATAAAAATGAGGGGCAATGACTTTGTTTTGGAGAAAGAGGCAATGCAAGAATGCCCTATTTTTGATAAACTGGTGACTCATGATAACAAGATGTACATGTAGCCTCAAAGACTTATCAAAAATCATAGAAATAAACTGTTGAAGTGGAGGATTAAGTTCTTGTGCATAGCATTTTAGGAGTGAGTGATCCTTGATCATTGCATGCCACTGGGGATGTCATAAACAATTAAGAGCTAATCCTCAATGAGCACCTTTGTCAACACTGTCTGCTTCAACTACTTTTGGATTTTGACGGGATGAAAGGAGAAAAACAAAATAATTATAACTTCTTACAGTGAGATATATCATCATATTTCATACAGAATAAGCAAAGCAAGTAATTCGTGTTAAAAAAGTAGGGATCACCAACCATTTTAAGAGCAGACTACGTAAGCCAAGCAGGTCAGCTAAGTAAGCTGCCCTCACTGATGCCATGTTCGCTTCCATTTTCACCTAGTGCACACACCCGCTCAATGAATGACATGGCGGGACATTGCAACACTGTTTGCATGCACAGTGAGGATGCACAGAAACAATTAGCACAAACATCAACACCTATATAGTCTCCTCATGGTTCACCATAGCTTTCCCATGGTACAGTATTGGTAAAAATAATGTCTTCAAATATCAAGAACCTTTGCCTGCATGTGATAATTTTATTTCTTGTCAAAACTTGATGTATACTTGATCAAGTGAGAAAAAAGTACAGAGAAACTGCTTACTGCAGTTGGATGCTTACCATTCTTTGTTCATTGGGTGAATTGAGAACACACATTTTTCCTCCACCACCATCAATCTTGTAAATGTTATATTCTTAGTGTATGTTGTCAGAGTTTTAGCTTCAGGATCCACAATAGACTCTTCCACAATACAAGCTACTTTTGAACTAACAAACTGAAAATTGAAAATAAAGCAAGTTAAAAGGTGACATGTCATGGAATCATTCCAAGGTTATTGCCTTAAGTTATGTGTAAAATACTGTTGGTATAAACATGTGACATAAAACACAATCTAACTGGCTATCAAACAAGGCATGTTTGTCCATCAAACAAATCAATTATAGATGATCAAACCACAACACAAACAACAGAATGAAAATAATTAAGTCGTGCAATAACTTAAACTCTGTGCCTCCCAAGCAACAATGGGAATGAGAGTTTCTTGGGGGTAGTAATTGAGAACCATCCCCAAACAGAGCTAAGATATCATTCATTGAAATGACAAACAACTTTTCCATTGATTCGGGTGTGTCCACTTGGACCCTCCCCTCCCTCCTAAAGTGTTTTTCATAACTCAAACAGTTATCAGGCCCAGGTACATGTAAAGTGTACAGAGTGTAAATTCAATTAGTTTTTTGGGAAGGGTGAGGAGGGAAAGGAAACACTTTGATCACTTTGATTCATATCATGTGAATTGTCCCAGGAATTTTAACCTGTATTGAGGCTTTAAAAGAACAATAGCTTAGCAGACATGTTATTTTACACTATTTTAGCAGAGCAATGCTTGCCGACTTACCCTTTCTGCCCATCTTGGAAGACTATTTGTTTTTGTCAAAAGCTTTTTGGTCACAAGTTTGTTACCCACAAAATACCTGAAAAGTAAAGGGTTGGATCATACAGAAGTAAGAAGAGTTATTTTGGTGAGAAAGGCCACTACTCATTGCATTTGTATCAGTCAAATTTCATCCAAGCCCTTTTAAGGTGTGTTTACATGACAGAAGTGGAAGTGGGTAACTTCGACATCACGCCAGTTAACACTGGCAGATCAATTTGTCATGTTTGTTTGAAAAATGTGAGCTATTACAGCTTTAACTGACACACTTTCCAAACAAGTGTAAAGCCAGACCAATGCAAGAAACAAGAACTCCAATTAAAACGAATAAATGCAGGGGTTGTCAAAAAGTGCCAGCGATCAGCAATATCACTGGCTACTGTCATGGTTTTGCTGGCTACAATTTGCCTGAAAAGGAGATGGCCCTCTGGCACCCACTGTCTTCTTTCTTAAATTCTCCTTCTACCTAGAATCTTTTTGAGAACCCTGTGTAAAATGAGGATGATTTGAGTTTCCCCTGAAATCTCTGATTTTTTAAGGGAACAGCATTGGCTGGCCGGCCAGTTCTGACAAAAGGAAAGGGCCCTAAGACCACAGTCGTTTAACAAATACACCCAAATGATAACTGTACATTTGTTTTCTGTATATATGTAGATGTACGGCGTATAATTATTAACCTGACTGTATGTTTGGCTTTGCGTTTGGCTTGTTTACACAAGAAAACTCTACTTCATCACACAAGAGCACTTTAATTCATCCCCATTTTTTAAAACAGAAAGGAAAACCATGTCATTAATTGAAATCTCCAACGTAATCAATGGGCCAAATTAGAACAAGCTCACTGGTTTATTGTGCGTGCAATTTGTCACGATGACTTGGTCACTGGAATAAACTCACAGAACTGTCAGACCTCTGGGACTGTCTAAGTTAGGTGATATTAAAATGGGTTCCCGGAGACCTCTGACGGCTGTAGTATGTGAAGAAAATTATATGCGCTTAAATCATGAGAAATTGTTTACCTGTCGATTACATCCTCCGTCAGCACGTGCCTGCTAAAAGGGTTCGGATATCGATGCCAAAAAGCGCTTGTTACTTGGTCCCAGTTGAATCTAAGAACATCATAACATATTTAAGAGATGTCCTCTTTCTCTGAGCAAGAGTTTCACCTATGTTAAAGGGAAAAACGTACTCACTTTAGTATGCAATTTGTACAGTAGAACTTCATCTTGCAGACGCGACTCACTCACGAAGCTGGTACCAGTTTCTCCTCGGTCTTTAATAGCCGTGAGGAGCACTTGTTCCATTGAGCGTCCCACTGACAGCAAAGGTTCTGAGAATTATTTCCCTCATCGATTTCATCCCCTCCGAAAACCGTCCCAACAAAACTGTAAGGAGTGACAAAAGACATTCGCAAGTTTCGCCTGATGGCCAAAATCAGCCATGTGGGGAATATGGGCGACACGCGCGAGAACACGTGCATCTGGTGAAAATTGACGTGATGATATGTCGTAATATGAAACGTAAAACACACCAAAAGGTAATTATAATCCCGCTAGGATAATCCTCAAAATGACGAGTATGTTATTAAAGAGCACAATATGTCACCGGTAGGCCAGCCGCCAGGTCCAGAACACAAGTTTCAGGCTTGAAACTGTGTGTTGGCCGGATTGCGCCGGAAGTAAAACAGTTAGCCCTTGCGCGAGGCAGCTACCAGTAGGGAGGTATAAACCCTCACTCGGCATTACGGTTACCGTAGGCGAGTTGTATAAGGCGTACCCGGCATTAGCCCCGGCCCGGGACAACACATAAAGGTTTCCAGCACGGCAATCGCGTTCGGTTACCAAGTACATAAAGAAATCCGGGCTCTCTTTGACCCTAGTTCCTACAAGGGTAACGCTAGTAAATGAATGAAGTTGACCGGTCGGACAAGATCTTAGCCACACATATTGTTCTTCGTAAGACCATGAAATGGTCGAAAACCTTATTTTTCATGTAATTGATATGGCAGTTGTAAATAGTTTTATCCTGTTCAAAGAACAGACTTGAAGAGGGGAGCTGATAACTCTCTCACTCATTTTAGAGAAGAGCTGGTGAGGCAGCTTTGTGGTTTTGCAGAATATGATGAGCTCCCACTACAAACCACTGCAAAGCCTGCTCCTTCCCCCCCCCCCCCCC
>BLFK01000704.1:7160674-7220304 GCA_014634185.1 Astreopora myriophthalma | reverse complement strand
CTTATTTTTGCCGTGCAAGATCAGGCACTAAGAACAAACTCCGTAAAAGCTAGAATCGAAAACCAAAATGTATCATCCAAATGCAGAATGTGTGGTAGTCACGATGAAACTGTGCAGCATATTTTGTGTAGTTGCCCCAAGCTTGCGCAGACAGAATATAAAAAGAGGCATGATGTTGTTGGGCGGGTCATACATTGGGAGGTGTGCAAGAAATATGGAGTTGAGTGCAGTGATAAATGGTATGAGCATTCCCTCAAAAGCGTAGAAGAGAATGAGGAAGTAAAACTGTTGTGGGACTTTACCATCCAAACAGACCGTGAAATCCACCACAGGAGGCCAGACATTGTAATTCAGAAAAAGAAGGCAAAGGAAACAATCATTGTGGACATAGCTGTTCCCGGAGATAGTAACGTACTGCAGAAAGAAACTGAAAAGTATGAAAAGTACCAAGATCTGGCAAGAGAGATTAAAAGGATCTGGAAATCAAGGACAAAAGTGGTGCCAGTGGTAGTAGGTGCATTGGGTTCAGTGGCAAGCCACTTGGAGCAATTAGGAATTAAGGACCGAACAAGAACGATGCAAAAGTCGGCACCCCTCGGATCGGCACATATCCTCAGAAAAGTGCTGGAAGTCTAAGGTCTCGGGATGAGACTTGACTGGATATTTCTCCCCAGGGAAAAACCCTGAGCTTAATTCTACATCATCATCATCATCATCATAATAATAATAATAATAATAATAATAACAAAAACGAAAAAGGGATGGGAGAACCAACGACGGGCGAAGTTTTACATCGCTGAAGATATTCATACGAGCTGGATAAAAGGGCATGCGCGTTAGGGAGCATTGAGTGTTCATTATCGTGACAATTTATACTCTCCAACCTATCCAGTAATTGGCCCTAGGCAGGATCTAGTCACGTTTCCATTACCGACGACGCCATGCTGGAGCCCAAACCCATCAATACTAGCTTTGTTGCATAAGTACAAAATCGTCCACCGAAGAAATTAAGAACACTTCTCCGAAATGACTTTTTTCTTCATTGATATCGAAACACGATGAATCTCTAGAGCTGACCATGGAACGTTTGCGTCCCGACTCTATCCGGCAAACAAAACATATCCAAGCACGTGACTAGGTCCTGCAAAGGGCCTATTCTGAAATGTCTAAGTTAGCAAACATGGCCGCTGATCACGTGAGTTAAACGCTCTATAGATTGTGGTAGGCTAGTATATGTTAGACCAAGTTGTTCGATATACGTCAAAACAAAAGAACATCCATTCAAAGGATTTTGCTGAAACATAAACTATCTTTATGACTTGAAGCATATACCGGGTATCTTTAGTAATATTGTCGGAAGAAATTTCATAGAAATACAAAAATGATTGGAAAAAGAGAGCTTGAAATAAGCCACGTAGCAAAGAGGTTTGCAAGCAAAATCCAAATACTTTTCTTCATAATGGCGGCCAAACGAAATATTTTTAAAAGAGGTACTCATCACAATAACTGAACGTTAAATGATTCAAGTCGATGCTTAGACCCAAACACTGTAGATCAACAGAGCGCTTTTTTTTAAACTGGAACTCCATTCAGTCAGTGCTCTGAAGGGTTGACAGAGAATGTTACATCATATAATTGTCAGCAAATGTCCAACGTCCTTTAGAGCGATCAGTGGAAAGTACTGTCAACCCTCTGACTGTTTTCCGGAGGGTTGTCCAATACTCCGACATAATGAGATTCACGATGCCTTGTGATAGACATCACAAAGTGTCCCCAAACCCTAGTTCTTAACAAAATAGTAACAGTTTTGTGACACATGAAGAACAAGACACTTTGTGACACTTTATGATGCCTATTGTGACGTACTATGAATCTCATTATGTCAGAGTATTGGACATGTATGGTTTTCCGACGTTATTTCTCATTTGACTGATGTTTTGTGCAAAAACACTGTTTTCTAAACAAGAGAAAGAAAATTACAAGGTGGCTTGAAGATGTAAGGTCTATTTTCAAGTCGCCGAAAGAAACAACATCCTATCACTCACAATCTGATCTTCACGCCACCTTGCAATTCCTTTATATCTTACCGCGAATCCAAACGCCGCCGAGCTCCCGTCTAGGGTTGATAACACTATTAGTGAATGGAAGAAAACAAAGAGTAGGAATAGTAACTCTTGACTTTTGGCAGCTTATGCAAGTAAAGTCTTCAAAATTTGGCAACATGGACCAGAGCAAACAAGAGACGTATTTGTACGAAAAGACGTGCACGCACTATTTAGTGCCTTTAGGCATCGACCTGACAACACTGCTAAAAGCATTTATTAGTGAATGGCTCATGAAGGTTTATCGATCTTTTACCCGCAGGCAGCACTCCATGATGCCTTATATAATTATCTTGACAATGAATATATTCATCGGTAAATACTCTTAAGCGGGAAATATGATTATGCTTTATGATTGGTTAAAAAAAATCTTGCGCGAACTTTTCAACCAATCAGATGCAAAAGTAAAACCAATTTCCTTTACTTCCTTTGCGTGCTGATTGGTTAGTAAAATAAAGTAGTGACTTAGTTCGATTTGTGATTGGCTGAAGATAGTATTTCCTTCAGGACGGGATTGGCTCTGTAATGACTGTTTTTGGTTTCACGGCGCTCAATTAAAAACGTCTTTATGAACCAAGTTAATACAAAATAAAATCAACAGTATGTGTATAAATACGTACCAAAATATACCGAACCCACAGCCAAAGTCACGGCTATTGACATGAACGAGATCAGTAGAGCGGCCTTGTGCCAAGAAGCTGAAATTGTTGTGCCAACCTTGTCCACCTGGCGGAACATGGCATCTGCAATTTAAAAGCAGACGCGGTGAAAATTCTTAGCAAGAGCCCTTGTCCAATAATTAATAGCTGTGAAACACTGTAACTGCTATCCTTTGAGTTTCCCGGGCGACTGAGACATGACTCCGGGCGAATTCTGATAACTGAACAAAGGCGTGTTGATCTTTGAAATAGTCATAGTTAATAGTCATGGCATTGCAAGTTGTAAGTTGCAAGTTCACGTGAATCAATTAAAGTTACTTATTTGCATGATGGCGACATACTGACAACTGGTATTGCTCGCTTGTTAGCAAAGAAAAAATAAAGACTGCTTCAAATGGCTCTCATGGTTTCTCCGAGCTGTAAAACGCTAACATTATAATGCTTTTTGAAGCACATTGGAGGGGAAACTAAACAAACGATTAATAACGAAGAACGGACAACTCTGAGATTTACTAGGTTATTAATTAATAAAGCAAAATATGGACGGTTCACAATGCCTCGCTTTTTTGTAAGCGTCGAAACGTTAACCTTACTTGTGAAATATACGACTTCACCTTTCCGGATGATTTATAAGGAACTCATGATCATTAGAATAAACATGTACCTAGAAGTGACTGACCTTCATGAGCACAACGGTTTGCTCTCCTCTGTCTTTCTAAGTCAAAAAATCGCCAAACATTTTTATATTCAATCAAGTCATTCTGCTCTGGAGACGTGTTGCTTGGACTGAGCATGCCCTGAGTAACGTTTTTACACGATTGAACGTTTTTCAAAGGGCGAAGTTCGATACAAACCGTTCTGGAATGGAGATCAAGGCTTTTGGGTGCAATCCTCTATGCGATGTTTTTTCCAGTTAAAGCGTGACCTTTAACACTTTCATTTCAGCTGGTTTTTCCGGTCGAATCTTTAAGCCCTCGTTCGTAGACGCAACTTTCAGCGTTTGAAATTGTTGTCAGCTAAGGACAGGTGGATGGGCCAGACAAGGCATCAATATATGCTATAATTCTTAATTCTACAGGAGACATACAGCGAACACTGACGGACAAACATCATTCTTATTGTAAAAAAAAACACTGCGTGTTTGTTGTGGGAACTCTTCAATAATGATTAATTCTTGGTTTTGCAATGCAAATTTTTTACAATTCGTACGCCAGTACCGTGGCAATCAAATAATGGATTAGATGTTAAAAGCGTTTTACAGCATCGATCTATTAGCACATTGGTTTTTGTTTTCCATGCTGCATACATAAACAAATTCACCTGTTATCTGCTAGCCATGAAGTAAACGCCTTCTTTTTAAAGTAACGTACAACATCAACAACAATTATCTTCAACTGCCTAGAGTTTCGATCTATAGTTGCACTGTATCAAATGCCAGAATTTTGAATCTGGGGAGCTTATAAAACCGAACTCTCATTTTCTTTGTCATTGATCTATGCTCCACTCGGCAAAGCTTTCCATAGAGATAATGAAAAATAAAAATCCTTCGATCAAATGAAATTATAAATATAGCGTCTCACTGGGAGGACTACAGTTTAACGTTGAACTGGGACCAACTTGTACCTCAGGGCCTCAGTGGTACTCATTATATGAGCTTTCATTTAATTGGTTGGTGTTTATTCGATGCATACACAGATTAAAATTTATAATGTTATTTCCAGGGACTGTCGAAGCAAAGATATTTGGTTAAAGGAAAAAAACCACATCAAGGCCGCTTTCGAAGAATAAGGTCAACCGCGGACGAACAACTTTATCACCGTTAGAGCCTCGAGATTTCATTTTCAATTTATATAGGGAAATTTAAGGAGACTCTTAAAAACACAGTAAGAAATTGTTAGCACTCAACCATCTCGTTTTGGCGTAGTCCGTTATAAGAATGCAGAAAATGATTTTCTGCATTCTTATAACGGAACACGGCCAAACGAATTCACCCTTGTGTACTTTACTCCAAAAAGTTCACATAGTGCTTATCATTTTGTTTAACACAACAAAAATCAAATCAATTAACTTATGATTTTGATTTATCAACATACTTAAACCTTACAAGAAGAAAATATATGGGGAAAGAGATAAATTAACACAGGGAAGACACAGGGAAGCACAAGAAGATCATTCCTCGATCGTATCGCCTTCAGCCCGAACTCCCTAAGTGAGCATTCAGTTTTCATGGAACGTTTTCGCTCACGTGACCAGCGGCAATATCGGTTCACTGAAACAAAGGAAGAATTTGCATGAAAATAGCCCTACGTAACAAAAAACGCGCTTTCTTTGAAGCTGCGAAACTCCGACTGAGCAGTGTTCTTTGACCAGCTGGAGGCAGAGAGAGTATTCTATCGAACTGAACTTGCATGCAAACAACAATAGTCTGACATGCGTTTCTCGAAAGGTCCAAAGCTGTTCGAATCTATTTCCGGTACGATGATTTTCGTATGTATCATATAAACGAAAACGTTTCTAAGCATTGGCCCTTCTTTTTTAAATTAAAAAATAATATGTCAGAAGACCAGCTTTTTGTAATAAGCGGCAATCGCAGTCAGTCTCGAAATGGCTTTTCGGGCCCAAAATGTTTTTCGAACTTTCGAGGAACGGGCCCCTTGAGGTAACTGGACAACGGGAAGTAATGTAGTCTTTAGAACAGGAAAGTAATTTATCACTAATTTGAATCGATAATCTAAAAGGTTAAAAATTGGCTGTGCTCTTCAAGAGTTAAGATGAATAATCACTAAACCGGTTACTGAGCTCAGTTTCTTCGAGGTCATGGCAGACCATCACTCAAAGTATTTGAATAATAGAGAATGTATTGCCTTTGTTATGACATCTGCAAACGGGTAGAATTTGTAGTCTTCTCGGAGTATGAAGATGAACCGTAGAACCTGCCTCAAAACACTTGTGTGGGAAGTTAAAGAGCCCACTTCAAGTTCTCCTCGAAAAGAATACGGGCGTGGTGTTCTACTGAGTCTTGAGTATTTATGAGTCAAGGAGTCTATGAGTCAATGAGTCAATGAGTCAACGAGTTAGTGCAGTAACCCACACCCATAAAATGATAGCTAACCCTAAACCTAACCCTAACCCTAATTACTGAAACGAGGGCTTAGGCTTAATCAATAAATTATTGCTGTATTGACTGTGAGTCTCATTGGCTCATGACTCATGACTCATTGACTCATTTGACTCATAAAACATCCGTTCTCTGTTCTACTACGCTTTTCAGTTTATCGGTAAGGCACGACGAAAGTTTGGTAACAAAGTTTTGACGTCAAGTTATCGTTAATTACAGGTTTGATTCACTCTGTCTCAATACCCACTTTCAACTCAATACATAAAATAGAACCAATATATAGAATAGACAGGAAAGCATGGATATGGTGAAAAATGGATAAGTTTAATGGCGATGTGAGTTTAATTTTTCGCAGGATATTACGTTCCCAGCGCCTGCTTTATCGCTGAATGACGTCAGAGCCCGACAAATTACCGTTGGAAACGGAAGAAGTGCCCTTGACAACAAGGTAATTTCAACGTCAAAACCTCATCACCATATTTTCCTTGTGCCTTCCTCAAGCTGAAAATCGTAGGATCTCTCATTCTGTTCTCAAGTGCAAGGCTCCAATTAGGCTGATTCTCAGAGCGACCTCGGACTATGTGAGAATCAGCCTAGGTTGTAATAGGCCATTTCCGAATTCGCTTCAGCCTCTTCTTCAAAGTGAGTCTAAGCGCGAAGTCTTTCTTATGAAAATGAGTTTTTATTCACACGCAAAGTAAAACTTATTACCATCACACAACTTTCGCACTTAGACTCGCTTTGAAAAAGAGGTTAACGTGAATTCGGAAATGGCCTATTTGTGCCAAAGTAGTCCGGCAATGAAAGCTCCCCTCAAAGTAACGCTTTACGGTAAAGCCCAAGATTTGAGTACGTAGCCATAGGCTATACAAACGCTGCACGATTATCATTATTAAGACAGTAGGGAAAAAGTAGCCTTGATCAAATAATTACTAACTTATACTGTCAAAACCTTTGATTTTGCTTTGAGCTTCGTTTTTTCTGAAAGGTTCAGTTTCCCTAACAACGTATCAGCCAAAATGGCAAATTTCTGTTCACCGTGAGACAGTATCAGTGGAATTGATTAACAGGTCTTGGCACTCGTTTTTTAATAGTTCTCGTCGACATTTTCAACAGTGCCGTGAACCAGAAGGAAAGGAACGAGAAGTTAGATCTGAGCCTCATGCAGGAAGCGAATCATTTTGGTGAAATATTTGTTCAGAATTAAGCTGTAACCTTGTCTCAAACTAAAAAGTGATGATCAAATTGCTTTCGATTCTCAGCTGTCTGAAACTAGTTCAACTCGCGATATTTCGAATAATGGCAATTTGACGCCTTTTGACTGAATTCGGCAGACGAATAGAACGAGGGAGTCCCGCCCAACTATAAATGACAGCAAGAATTCGATGTGTAAACTCAGTGAGTTTTCTAGGCAGTGATTGCAGGATATTCATAGTTTACCTCTAGAGACCAAACAAATGAGGGTGCTACAAATTTAGGGTCCCTAATGCTCAAAATGATATAGAAATTTAGGAAACGAAAAGACGTCATTCCGAAATTTTGTCCGAGTTCTGTGATTGATCGGGTGCATAGCTGTAACAAACCGTGAATAAGTTAAACTTCGAAACTCGATCGACTGACTAATGCACTATTCGGCCGGAAATCAATTCGAAAATTTGCCTCCGTGGCAAGACGTTCGGGAAGAGGAACTAAATATCCTGTATAATGGCAAAAAAATCTTTTTAAGAATAGCCATTCTTATACAGAAACGCAGGAAGTGGCGTCCCCGAACTATATACGTGGGATGCAGCACTTACCTACGACGTTGACTAGAAAAGTTCGCGAAAACGTATGGATCTAGTTAATACGCACACGTTGCCTCTCATTGTCTGATCAGCTTCTTAGATGTTAAATGAAAGGTGACAAAAGGGACTAATTCATTTACCTGTTGCTCCAAAAGAAGGGTGCCGCAAAAGCCGGTGCGCTAGATCTCATAAATTAAAGAGATATGATAGTACCGTTCAAACGGGTTGTTTTTGACAGGTTGTTTGGGACGTTCGTAATGAATAATTTGAACTCGATTGAGTCTAGCACTCACTCGGTAAATAGTTAAATTCTGTCTGCTAATTTAGCAGTTGCCACAATTTCAATTAATAAGAAAACTGTACATTTGAAAGTCAATTGTGGATGTGGAAAGCGACAGGTGCCTTTTAGTTTGCCACATTTTAGTCTAATATTGTGCGCCTTTCTCTTTTGACGTGTGAAGCAGTCGATAAACAAAACAATCATTCTTCTACATTTACCTCATTTGTTCGGTCATAAAACATTACGTTGAACCAGGCAGCCTTATGTTATTCAAATTCCCTTGATACGTTAAGGGTTGAGAAAAATAGAAAAGCGAGGTCAACAAAAAAATATTAAACAAGAAGTAATATGGAAATTTATTCGCTTGAACCAACTCAGTTAAAACAAGCAAGAATTGTAAAGGGTTAATTCGTTTCTCGAGGAATTGTCAAGCTATTTCTCCTCCGACATTACTCCAATATTTCTCCAAGAAAAAATAACACAAGACGAGTCCTTTTACCACTGAATAAAAACCATACTGCGACATTAATTACTATAAAATAAAACTCACGTCATAATCTCTCTAGTACGCTGTGCTTTGGTCCTTTGACAAACATTACTTTGCAAGAATGTTCAAAGCCACGATGTTTTATAGTACCATTATTATGTGTTTAATACGATTATTCGTTATGCCAATCCATTCCACTATTTAAAAAACGAATGAACATCTACGCAAAGAATGTTCAAAGCCACGATGTTTTATAGTACCATTATTATGTATTTAATACGATTATTCGTTATGCCAATCCATTCCACTATTTAAAAAACGAATGAACATCTACGCAAAATACTATCATTGATCTTTTAGAGTCTACTGTCCTGCAAATGTGCATTTATTAGCATTCAATTTACTAGTACTGAAGGGGATGCATGAAAGCGAAAAAAACTCACCAATTTATCCAATTTACAGCTGAATTCAATTTCGTCTGCTCTACACCGTTGGACGAAAACGCCGAGAGATGGCTTGAATGATTTCATATGATCTGATTAATGCTAGCGATGCCCGAGTTTAATGATTCCGGCAGCTGTAGTTTTATTTAATAGCTCGTTCATTAATTTTCTTAATGAATAATTAATGTCGTTATAAGCCAATCATTGTTCTCGAGCTCCTTTATTAAACACGTCCTTGTTTAAAGTGGGAGATGGTAGCCCAGATAGCCGCAGTTACAGACTGCTCGAAATTAAGCTGCTGTGTGGATATAAATAAATCATGGAGGGTTTTATTTTTCTTCCAGGTATTGTTCAAAGAATTACAAATAACAAATGGTTGCTGACGTATCCCTGAATCCTGGCCAAAAAAACGTCAACATTTTGGACCAGGTTTCGTCGGGAGTTTGAGTCCTTTCGACTTGAAGATGTTACTATCAACTTTATGGGCCATGACTTTTCTTGCGGTGGGGTTTTATTTATTCCCCAGATATCGAAGTCTAAAGTCGTTTTGGCTGCCATTTTGGTTGCTTTCCGAGTATTGGTGGAAACAACATCTTACTGGGCTCATTCTTACCACAGAGCCAACTTTTCTTTGATCAGCGGTTATTGCACTTTCTCGATCCAGGGCAATCTCGTGGAGTTATAATGGTGTATATGTCGCCGCATTACAATAAAAGGATTGCATTCATTTTCCAAAAATATTTTAAGAATTATCTACACTAATAAACGAAATTGTCCAATTTCTTTATTACCTGGAATCTCTCGTGGGTTAGGATTCAGTTGGTTACAGTCTGCTTTTAATTATAACAATGAAAAAATATAACAAACTAAATAAAGCTACACTGGAAAACAGACTTAATCGTAACGAAAGTTAAAAAAAAAAAGCCTTAAAAACACAAAAGTCGAGCTTCGAAAATTTACCAAAACTTAATTTCCAAAATGAAAGTTAAACAGCGTTTCAGTTGCGATCTGAAGGTGACGTAAGGAAGGATTCAACAAAAACAAACATTTCAATTTACTGTTTCAAATTTCTAGCTTGTTCCTTCATAATTTTATGTACTAGAATTAAACATAAAATTCCCTTTAAAATGAGCCAACCTCCTTTAACATAAGCCTCTAGTTGTGTGATTTCATGCCTAGTCCCCATCTTGAAGCAAAAACTTCGTCTGCTCACAACTTACTTTTCATTTAGCCAACATATTCAGTTTAAAATTTGCAATTTCACTGGCAGATCAGAGACCTGGCCTGCTGCCAACCGAACAGACCAGACTGTAATTTCCATTCGAATCGGCTTCATCACAATAAAGTGGAGTTCCTCCGCCGAAGGTGATTCGTTTTTTTGTTTTCCGAAAAACTTCCGGTCAAACCGTGCGTCAACCGCGCGCCATTTGCAACTCAACCGGAAGTTTGGCTAAACAGAAACAACTCCAGCTGGAGCGCGCTTCTATTTAACTTTCGCCAAGGCAATGCCTTTCGCAAGGTCACCGCAACAGCGAAAGTCGCGAAACGTTTCGGGCCTAGAGTTGACTTTCTATGAAACTTTACAACGAAGAAGTTTCTTTGCGCGAAATCTTGCTACACCTTTCCCTTTTCTTATCCTGAAAACCTGCCGTTAAAGAACCAGCCTTTTAGAATCAGCGGGATCACAAGCTAAGATGGTTCCGATCTAAAAATCGTGACGGATAGGCGTTTGGTTCACATGAGACCTCCGAACAGTACCGTCAATCCGTTCCCAATAAGGTCCGATTTCTGGGCCTCCAAAAAAGCAGGTCCAGTTTTAGAACTGTTTCGGTCCCAAGTGGATCTGTCACCGTTTAAACAGCCGAACCGGTTTCGGTACTAGCAGCGCAATTTAAGCTTGGGTACTAGCTTAGCTTTCTTCGGCGCTATTTTGAAAGCTTCTTCTGTGCATGCTTTTAAAAACAGCTGCTTTGCTAACGTCGATCCACTTCAAGACCGTAACAGACTGGTCCCGTGTGGCCTGATGTTCATAAACGGAATGGTCCCGTGTGAACACCACAAGTGGTCCGTTCCAGGATCAGGTCGGATCCATTTGGGACTGGTACCGTGTGAACATAGCCAAAGTTTTACAGATGGTTTTTTGGGTCCCAAACGTTTTCGGGACTTTCGAGAAACGTGTCCACGGGTCCTTTTCTCAAAATACGAGAAGTTTCCTTTAGTTTCGTTCTCCATCGCCTGGTGGTAGATTTCATCACAACTGTTGCCTCTGTTTCTTAACCTGCTTAGCTTAAGTTTCTGGAAGTCACAGTAGGTCATTACTTTAACGTTGAGTGTTTCAGTTATGACGTATTACTAAATTTCACATGTGTTTAAACACGATACATTTTCCCCAAACTTTGACCCAACCGTGGCAACTGTCACCGCCTGCGGCAGGTTTCGAGAATTTTTGCGCAGATGAAACGCTTAATCGAATGGGGTCGAGAGTAAACCCGCTATCTTCGGTGTCGAAAATTAATTTCATCGAAATTTGTCTCACTAAATAAAATCTGACGAGGATAATTCTTGTATTTTTTTCCTGTTACGGTTTGCCTGAAAGCCACTCCTACACGATAAAGTTAACTGTATTCATGTGAAGAGGTCAGCCACACACACAAACACTTGTACGCAAAGTTAATATTAAAAAATAACAACAATAATAATAACACCTAATCATATTCTTCCCGCGGAGGCGTCAACTTTGCTGTTGAAGGTAAAAGATTACCCAGCAATCTGTTGAAAGAACGAAACATAAGTTGTGGTTACACCAGACCCTTTACCCAAGGGTCCGCATGGGGAAATATCTTGGGTTGGATTTCCTTTGGGTTTTGATTTACTCCAGGCTAGTAACGTTCGCCATTTTTCAGCTACAAACCTTCCTTTATCAGTGCAAGCGACATTTGCGAGTTCGTAAAGTGGTTGAGCTTTTTAACTTAGCAAGTGTCATAGCTACATCATCACTACCCGGAAAGTGAATGGCTAAAAGATCTCGAAACAAAAACTGACTCTCTGGCACACATTTTCCCGCGTTTCGCTTTCTATATTTGCCTCGACTTCTGATGGGTGTCTGTTGTGATTGGCCACAAAAATTACATTATACCTTTACGGGGCCAATCACGCTCTGAGCGAAACAGACCCTTTAGCCCGCAACGACTCAGTTTTACTAGCCAATGAGAATGCAAAGCAGCTAAAGGCATATGATTAGTTAAAAAGTTTGCGCAAGTTTCTTCATCCAATGACAGAGCAAACCAAAACTCTGGACATTCAATTGAAAACTGCTCCACGACAGACTGTACTAACCAACCTACTAACCTGATTCCATAGCCACACAGCCCAACTGCTATACAAAGGGCCACAGAAGCGTCAAGATACCAAATACGTCTATCGTATTGATAAACCATTGTGCTTAGGATAATTCCCAAAGATATGCCCGCACCAGCTATTGAGTTGAAAGCTTTAAAGAAAACAAAAGTTTCGTTAACAAAAGCGTGACAAAACATAAGCTGAAATGTGGAATTTGAACTGTTTTGAAGTGAGAATGATCATCGCAGTTAAGGTTGCAACTTGAGCTGGTGCAAAGAAACCACCTGCTTAAGTTGCTACCTTTAATAACTTCGATGATCATTCTCACTTCAAAATCTCTCATATCCGCAGCTCAGTCAAAGATTCACCTCTTACAGGATACATGTATATTAAATGACCAGCTTCCAGTTGGTTTGATAGAGTTGATAGAGCAGTGTGCAGTGCAATTGCACGGTCAAGGGTTTAAGCCCCATTCAAGCCTCTCAAGGGAGCCGACGCCAAGCAGGAGAAAGGACTGGAGTGTGAGTAAGTTGCAATTGGTTTAGTCTCGCATCTGATTAGTAAAACGCTTGTGCAAGCTTTTTGATCCAATTATAGAGCAAACTAAACCAAAACCAAAACTCTTGCATAATTACTTTCGACACTCCCATGAAAACTGCTTTAAAAAAACCCTGTATCATTCTCTTTGGGTTTCCACTATAGCTATGTTCCCACTGATCGCATTTTTTACCATTCTACAGCGAGACCAAGATGGTGTGACACCATCCCTGTAGCAACAAGAATTTCCGAATTCTAGTAGCTATAGCCTCTTTAACTGCTAGTATATTTTACATTCTGGCTAGTGACTTGTCCAGGCTACGAACAAGTGGGGCCAGGTTGGTCACTGAGTAGAGATGTAATAGAGTCGGATGTCTCATGGGCAAGCCGTGATGTTAAGGCTATGAAGACAGGAAACTATGATTGTTTGCTTGAACCACTTACCATCCGTGCGGAGAGATTCACTTTGCAGCTTTTCAGCTATGACAAATTTCATCCAAGCTAAGGATGAGTATGCCACCAAACTGACAGCAGAAATTGCCTCAATCCCAGAAAACTGAGAAAAAAAAGGGTAAGTTATTGGTTTTCACGTGATGTCATAAAAAAACGAAAAAAGCTAAAATCAATTTTAAATCAAAACAAAACCAGGGTAAAACCTTTGTGATTTTTTATCTTCAGCGGGTTTATGATGCTTTAAGAATTGGCTACTTGCATGTTTTCAGCTTGGCTGAGTGCTTTGCTTTGAAATTTGAGCAGTTTGAATCTGAGAATTTTTCACAGTGCCTCACATAAAGATGGTTGCTGAGACACACGTACGGCATTGTTGAGGCGTGAA
Organism: Astreopora myriophthalma; assembly: GCA_014634185.1. Classification (NCBI taxonomy): domain Eukaryota; kingdom Metazoa; phylum Cnidaria; class Anthozoa; order Scleractinia; family Acroporidae; genus Astreopora; species Astreopora myriophthalma. The sequence goes on along the minus strand of BLFK01000704.1, from coordinate 7,206,720 downwards.
CTGCCAACAAAATTATGCGAGTATTGGTTGGGTAAGCCAAGAGAAAAAAAAGTGCTCAAGATAGCAAAGGGAATTCCAGTTGTTTCAACTGTCTGCCATATAAGTGCCCCTCAGAGCAGCAACAACATGATCCCACCACATTAAACTGTATATACATGTCCTTACGATGATGATTCCTAATTAAGGAAATGCACATTGCCACCTCCAAATGGCAACTTATGTTGACTTTTCAATGTTGAATCTTTGATTTCCCGACCCCTTGACTGTGCAGATTAATGTTTTTCTTTAAATTTTTTTACTTACACTTAACCGGTGTTGAACTGTTTGACTTTCAAGTCAATTTCAAATGACTCCTCATCCAAAATAGACAGTCAAATTATCTTTCCCAGTCAATGATCTTTTAATGGACTTTCCCACTTAATGTAACCTGCAGCAAACGTTTCACATGCTCACTCCAAAATATGCCCTCACTGCAAACTACATATCTGTCTTGCAAATGAGCTTTCCCATTTAAACAAAACTGATGTGAACTTGCTTACTTTAATGGCATGCTTTTCCACAACTAAAGACCTGATGGCTCTGATGAATATTCCAGCAGCAGATAAGACAAACAATGCTGCAATTGCTATACAAGCTCTGCAATTTTAAAAAACAAAACAAAACAAAACAAAAAAAATAAATGTGGCAAATGCTTTTTACGTGGGATGCCACAGTCAGGCCATGTCTAAAAATCAACCACGTTCCTTTTTTTTTCATCATGGTCTCATATGGTAATCAGCTATGTGCTAAGTGTGCTTCTCACTGAAGTTAAGCCCTGTTGGGTGGGGCTACTACTTGGATGGGTGACCATGCATAATATCCGTGTTGTTGACTTGTTCTTCTTGTTGTTGTTGTTGTTGTTTTTTTCCTTCCTCATGTTGTTTTTCTTCTTAGTCACAAAATGTCTTTTTTTTAAAATTAAATTTCCAGTATCGTGTGGGAAGTGTTAAACGCAACATGAAAATGACTTCTAGCGATCTAAGCGGCACATTGAACTTGGATCTGGACTAATGGTTGTACTTTTACAATTTCTGTTAACCGATTGTGCATCCCATGGAAATGCACAACAAATTAGTCAAATTTTGTCTGCTTTACATTTTCACAGCATGATATGAGACAACAGCATTTGAAAGCCCTATTGGCAGCTGCTATCATCCCATACAACCTTAATATAGTGTTACTAGTTACCTGGGTTAAATAACATGACAACAAATTAATCGAACTCAACACAGGGTTAAGTGCTGACCCTTGTTCAAAAAACTAAGCCTAGTTGTTCCAGAGATGGACGACATACTGTACCTTCGCTCTCTTTCCCAAGAATATGTTTTTCCAGCTAAACCACAAAACCTCCAAATTACAACCAATGATGAACAAACATCTAAAATAGAATCAAACTGACAAAAAGGTAAAATAAGACACAAAAATTAAAGAGATCTTTCAAATTCATTGATATGTAGGAGAGCTTGTCTGTAACATTCACACTGTCACTGGTATTACTCACTGCGAAGCCAAATGCAGCTGAGCTTCTAGCCAAACTGGAAACAACTGTAAAGAAAACAAAAATTAAGTCTTAGAAAGAAATAACTGATAACCATGCTGGGCAAGCATGATTGACAAGTCTGGAGTTGTGGTTTTTGCTTATTAAACTAAAAGCAAACACTCTAGGTAAAAAGGTGACCCCACATAGGTCATTAAATTTCTAAGAAACTATTTAAGGCACACATTAGTGGGAGGCACCATAGCTCTCACCTAACCACACAACCCTTGTTGCCCTTGATAGAGAACAAAAAGGGGACCTGAAATAATGATATAATTCTCAGAGAGGTAGGGGTGGGGTTCCCAGGAGGAAATCTTATTAAGATCTTAGTAAGATTCTTATCATTGAAGCTCTTATCTTATTTCTTCAGGAAGATTCTTACATGTACAAGAACCTTACAAAACTTTCTCACCAGAATCTTGTAAGAGTACCTTATAAGAGTTTGACTAATGCTGAAAATGAAAATTTTCTATAAACTAAGAAAAGGTCTTATTAAGATTAAAGGTTGTTAACCCTTCACTCCCTGAGGGGTCCCCCAGTGATGAGCAAAATTGTGTGGTGTTAAACTGAGTAAAATTGCACTACTGGGATTAAAAGGGTTCGACAAGATCTTACTAAGATCTTAACCTTTTGTTAACACCAGTCTTGCAATAATAATTTTATTATAATTAACTCTCACAAGATTGTCAAATCTTGCAAGATGTTAATAGGGAGCTTAAGCACTTTGGGGTGACGTAAAGACGCTGAGCAGTACAAATGTGGTAACATCAATCAGTTTGATAAGAAAAATGCTTCACTTCGGGTTGATGTAAGTTTTGCTCAAAAAAGCCTTTGCTTAAGCTCCCTACTTTTGACACAAATTCTGCCTGCCGTGGGTAGGGAAGCAGGAAGCCACAATGGTGAGAGCACACATTCACTTCCCACCAAAATGAAATTACATTTCCCTTTTTTTTTCTTTTTTTACAATTTATTGGAGGGCTAGCAACACTGCCTGGTAAAAACAAGAAAAGAAATTATTCATTACTACAGAATGAATAAAAATCCTGAGTTTTACTTCATATGACAACTGAATTTGCTTACCAAATGCACTTATTCCAATGACTAAAGTACAAAACACAGAGGCATAGGACACAGCAAGAGCTGCCTTGCGCCATTTGTCCATCAACTGAGTAGGAACCTGCTTTTCCTTGCGGAGGAGATAATCTGTGGGACGTAAAAAAAAAATCTTGGATGATTAAAGTAGAGTTTTTGATCATGCTATGTATAAGCTTACACTGTATTTGTTTCTTTTAGGCCTCATGAGCAGTTGTCTCATATTACTTATTTTAGTAGCAAAGAAAGAGAGAGAGTTAATCTGCTGTATGGTGTCAAAACACAATGTATGCATCCAAGTAGTTCTCCTATTGTTATTTTTGTAAGTAGTGTCAATAATATCTTTATTACTATTGAAAATAGAGTACTAAGTAGTTGTATGTACTAAACGTAAGTGGTGCAAGTATGCATATAAAGATTAAATATATAAATAAAAAGTGAAAAAGAGTTGAGATTTTTCAAACTGGCTGAAATTTGTACTGACAATATGCTTAGTTTACCAAAGCTGATCCTTAAAACACATTTTAACAATAAAAAAGAGGAAAGTAATTGCAAGTTATTGCAAGGTTTCATACCTAGAAACATCTTTGCTTTAAATATAATGAAACACAGGAAACTATGTTACCCAAAACCCACAAAAGTTTTAGGTCTTTTGAGAAATTAAGACATAAAAGTGTTACTTGTGAGCATGTTTTAGCTTAATTTATCACATAATAACAAGGAATTTTCCATTTGTCATTTGTATTTGGTTTTCCTCTGACAATAACTATACATATCACTAGTGTTACTGATTTTCCATTATTCCTCCCAAATTATGCTTCAAAATGCCTTATTTTTTTTTATTGTGCTGACTCCTCAAAAACTGAGTATTCTGCTCAACAGGCTTTTAGCCAGGATTTGAAAAGTGGCCATCCACCAATTGATATGGGGCCAAAGGCCCCATCCCCCTAGGGGGGAGGGGTCTGGGGGATTTTGAAAACTCAAAGCCTCTTACACGCATTTTCCGCGGTTCTGGGAAGCGATCAGATCATTTTAAAACAGCTATTTAGTCACCAGTTTTCCCTTATATTTGAAGTGAAAACAGCTATGTCTTACTTGTAGCAGATGTGAAGTTAGTATTAATAATTACTTTATTTTCGTTAATTATACACATTTTGCTTTATTAACCCGGGAGATCTAAGAAGGATTGTGCAACAGCAGCCCCAAACAGGCCGTCCAAAAACCTGTTTTGTCGAGAAATGGCCGTCCATAGGACGGTTGGACGGCCGCCTGGCTAAAAGCCTGCTGCTCCAGATTCTGCTGGCAGAGTTTATCCTTGAATACCCATCACTTGGCCAATATAGCAGCCAATCAAATAATCACGTAAATATATACATTTTTTAAAAATTAAATATGTATTTTCTGGTATAGGGATCATAATTAGATGTGGCTAAATGTAATTTAGGCAAAGTTAATCTCAAGCCAATGCAGTCAGCGGTCGTCCCCTTTTACGTATGTGACCTGCGGGGTGACCCCTTGCAGCTTGCTGGGCACCTCGTGGTTTGCAGACGTTTCGGGTCACATTTCAGCTGATCTTTGCGGATCATTTGCTTTTTTTTTTGAGCCGAGCTTTGCGGATTTTTGGCTGCTCATAAGTATTCTTTAGCATACTTTTCTGCAAATCGTCGCGGATTCTTGCTCCCAGCCGTCCTGCCCTCATGATTCATAGGTGTTGGTAAGTACTGTATAGGGTAAGGTAAGTATTTTTTCCACTGAACTTCCTTTCAGTGTGACGGTGCCAGGCGGCAGTTGCATGCAGGGGTGGTTCCTGCTCGCAGGGTTGCCTTGGATACCTCCTTGCTGGGCCTGAAGTGCTCAGGCCCCTTGCCGACCTGTAAGGCACCAGTTCCCAAGCTCATCTATTGGTGATGAGTTTAAAGCAGGATTTACATATGTAGGTGTCCGAGCAGAGTGTCTGGCAGAATTTTATCCTTAGACTACAAAGTGAGCACCCCCTCCCCCCCCCCCCCTCCAAATCAATCTCTATAGCGAGAGATTGAAAATGGCAACAGGAACCTATAAAACAAAACATTCCACTTCCAAAAAGAAACCAATGAAACAGATGTATAGTCATCTTAATTCTTATTTCCACCAATCAGAACAATAAATTAGGGAATCACATGGGGATTTAACCCAGGAGCCGAACACACACAGACACACTTGATTACAATCCACTAACCATGTGCTCTTTACTTTACTCTCTACTTCATGTAATACACGACAGATTTCTTTGGAGTCAACCACAAATCAACAAATTCAAACTTTCATGCATAGTGTTCGTCAAACTCAAGTCACTGAGAAAAGTCAAATCTTGTTAACTTCATTTAGATTATTCTGGAAAATAATAATTCAAGCAAGTTAATTTTGTAGATTTTCTGGTTTTCAGAAATAAGAAATCGCATTCAACTTATAACTTTATTTTTAGATGTAATAAATTGAAAGAATTATATTACTATGTCAAGATTTATAAATTTTCATATTTCCTCAAAACACTTGGTAATAACTTCTAACAGTAGAAAATTAATCAAGTAGGATTTAATGTTAAGTTTTAATGGAAACTTGACAAAAAAGATTCTGATTCGAGCGAGAAAGACACAGCCAGCTGCTGAAAATTAAATTTTAAACAGAAATCTGATCAAATTTGAACTTGGTTTAAATGAGTAGAAATAATTCAGAAATAATTACTTGGACGATCTTTCACCCTCAGCAAAACATAAAATGTTTGAGATTGACTCATGGCATTTATTTACAAAAGCTCCTTCTAAAGAGCTTAATGTGAATTCGACCACAAGTATTGTTGATGCACATATAAGCTTATTGTACATTCACGCTAAGCAGGCCAGCTGAGATCATTATTTTTGTAACTGCATTGACAATGTAGGGGACTGGTTACAAATGTACCTTCGAATGAGATCGTTCATGGCCCAAAAGAACATCGAGCGATCAGACAACAGAACTGAAGTCTCAATAACATTTATATAAGCTTCTATCTCTCAAAAAGGATGTAATTTGATAACATTAACCTTCCGATCGTGCAACAAACACTGCGTACTGCAAACGGCTATAGCTTAACGTTACATTTCCAGTTTGTATCCCTCGAGAGTAAAAAAAAAATAGCTTGCGGTAAATTCTTTAAAGTGGGTTAAAATTTTCAAAACAAACCATGATCTTATTGCTCACATTGAGCTTGTAATTGAGTCCGAGAAAATTTTACAAGTTCGTAGTTTGAGGGTAAAAATAAGCCGCATATCTCTTATACAAAGAGGTAAGACAGTTGAAAAACAGTTTTAATTGTATAGACAAGCTTTTTAAGACTTGCGATTGACCGGCGAGTCGTCAAAAATAAGCAATCAACTATACGTAAACATGTTGTTTACTGTACGTACCATCGTCCAGTGGCGACACACAGGGAAATCCTTCCCCGTCGTAAGACTTCTCTTTTTGAGCCGTGACGCTGTTTAAAACAAAATTCCAAGAGCCATACTTTGCACTACCTTCCATGATGATTTCATGGCATTAACTGTACCGAAAGCAGAAATAAAGCAGTTTCTATCCAGCTGACTGAAGAAACGGTTTCTGTTTAGTTGCGAGAGTCCTGGGAAGAGGATAACATTTGCCTAACGGAGTGAGGGTAGTGAGACCAAGTAAATTGAGCCTCATGGGGATACGGAGGGTTAACTGACGCGGGCGCGCGTACACTCACACACTCTCTCTCTCTCTCTCTCTCTCTCTCTCTCTCTCTCTCTCTCTCTCTCTCTTTGTCAGTTCACTTAGAGGCAGGCTGACCATCAGGCCTCGGTTGTTCAAAAGGTGTATGAAGCTATCCACCGGAGAAATCGCTATCCAGCCAATAGACCACTTTCATAAATGGGTGACCAATTTATTATTCTTTTGCATATATGTAAATTAGACCTACTGGCCTCATTTTACAAGCCTTCCGCTTTGTCAAACGAGCAATAAACTGCAAGTAAGGCAAATTCCTAAGCCTCATCACTTCTTACAATTGCTGTGAAGGTCATTATGTGATTGAAATGGAGTCACTGCGTTTCCCAAATGGTACCTAGTAAAGCAGCAGTCAATTAACGCATGCGCGTACTGAATGCCAAAAAGAAAACAAACAAAAACTCTGGACCAGTAGCGGTACCTCCGGACGTGTTGCCTGAGCGACGTACCATGACGAGTCTCCCCGAGATTTCGGCCCGCGGATCGCTTAACCAACCCCCAGTTCCTCGCTACTTTCAAAAACCCGTCCACGACAGCCTGTCTGCCCATGACGCGGCAGTGAGGGAGAGAAATGTCGGTCCCTAGACCATATGTGACAGATCCCTTTCGTATTCAGTTCCACTTACTATTTCAGGTTATTTCAGGTTGTCAGTTACCCTTATTTTTTCAGATTAATTATTATGTATGTCACTGTAATTTAATCTAATTTATTCTAAATAAGGGATGAATAAAGCTGTTGTTGTTGTAGAACTACAAACCTCCGTTGGCGTCTCTGAGTACTCTCCTTAACACGCTCCACAGTCACTGCTCATGCGTACCATCCAGTTCAATATGGTGCTTATCTTCGGAAAACACAGAAGACAAAAAATGGATGGAATTAATAAACTCGCTTATTCATAATTGTGTGCGAACTTCAATTTGGTCAATCAAAGCCTTTTCAGTAGGTCGACGCCCACGTTTGCGGCGTTTTCATTACACAGCTCAGTAATCGGCCGAAAAATATGGCTCACTTTAAGCCAATCAAAGCCATTTTCGCGCACTTAGCGGCGGCTTCACAAACTGGCTTTGGTCTTGCAATACCCAGGTGAGATTTCTCCAGCAGCTAATGACATATCTAGTAACAAACCAAACCTACTACAGCTACTACTGCTACCACAGTTACCGCGGCTGCTACGGCTGCCATAGCTAGTACTGACCACGACTACCACCACCACTACTACTACTGGTACTTCCATTACTGTAATAGCTATTATATGACTTCGGTGGCAGGTCATAATAGTCAGGTCTTACACCAACTACTAACCCAGATCTGCCTTCATAATGGGGTAAGTGGTCGGCATTAGATTCCATCCGCCGAGACCACCTTACCCGAGAGAGGCTGGGATCCATGTAATCCAACCAATGGGAACCATCCAATGGGATCCATCCAAGGTGGTCTCGGCGGATGGAATCTAAGCCTGGCCTACCTTAATTTTACAATGATAGACGGCTAACGGGTCCTACTGACTTCATACACATCCTAAAAAATGGATCCAGACCGATGTGGTGAAATGCCATGATTTACATTATTCCTTGTATTTACGCTTCTATGGATTATTGTTGTGAATTTTGCTTTATCAGTTGGTGAGCAGTAAAGCGCTGCTCTTATGCGCTTATGGTGTTCACTGTGTTAGTTGTCATTTGAATATTGTAATAATTTATTTATTTTTTGAAAGATTGGTGGTTTTCGCTATCGACATCCACCAGAACCACGTACAGGCTGAGCTAACGAATGTATAAAAATTAGGATCACGTTTTGAGCATTACTCATAGGCGCTTTTGGTGGATGGACATCCCTGACCATCCACCAAACCCACCTTGAAAGGACGTTTAAGACAGGCCTCGCATTGACACGTCCAAGTTATATATTTTTTTATCAGTTTCGCAGAAAAAACAAACAAAGAAAAGACACACTTCTAATGTCGATGGACGTCTCCAGCTTGTACACAAATATACAACAGGAGGAAGGAACGAATATAGTATGCAAAGCATACCATAAGTTCCACTAGTCTAACACTCCGATCCCAACACGCTACCACCTTAGGACGATGCTTGTTTAATCCCAAGAGAGGACTCGTTTGAGTTCAATGGGGAAAATTACCTCCAAATACATGGAACTGCCATGGGTACAAGAATGGCAGCATTTTTTGCTAATATTTTCATGGCGGAAATCGAAACAGAGCTAATTCAACAGAGTGATACAAAGCCAAAGGAATGGAGGCGTATTATTGATGACATTTTCTCCCTCTGGGACAGTGATAAGAAAACTGTGAATCACTAAGCAATGGAGCAAGCAAACAATTGCCACCCGACTAAAAAAATCTACGGCAGAAATATCAGAGAACGAAATCGTCTTCCGCGACACAGCTGTGTTCAAAGGGGAACGATTCAAAGTAACTTCTATCCTTGACATAAAAACCTGACCTACTAAAAGCCGACCGAAACGTTTCAATATACGCACTTCACCTCATGCCATCCCCCAAGGGTAAAAGAGCGGCTTCGTGAGGTGAGGCAATGAGATCGCTTGGAACAAATTCTTGAAAAACAACATTTGAAGAGTGCCATCACAAATTCAAACAACGCCTAGGAGAAAGAGGTTTTCCAAAGTCAGTGATAGAAAGGTCTCTGTTAGGGGTCATCTTTGCCTCCAGACCGTCGGCCCTAACACAAAAGAGAAAAAAACACAAGAAGATATTGCCTTTCGTCACCACGTATCACCCAGTAGACGTCAGAAATTTTAAACAAACAATCGGATGGAACACTAGAGCGTGGTAAAGAACTAAGCACGGTTAACACCATACAAAAGCGGGAAATCTCTCAAAGACACGCTCGTAAAGGCAAAAATATAACTTGGCCGTTACAATTACAATTACAGAAACCACATATGGAGTCAGTGTAGGCCTGTCTTTATGAACGTCCTTTCAATACGAATCACGGGATCTGTCGTTCGGTCAATTCCGAGAATCTCCTGTCGCGAGTTATAATTTATTTATAAATGGATCCCAGCCTCTCTCGGGCAAGTCTGGTCTCGGCGGATGTGCCGACCGGGGTGAGTACCGTTTTTCTCTCGACTGAATACTGCCGAAGAGATCTGGGGATAGTTCCAAGTACAAAAAGCGGTTCTACTTTTGTTTGCATAATAAGGCTATTTAATTTCTAAGGCTTTATTTTTCGAGTGATTACAAATCCTATGAAGGTTGTGACAGCCCATAGAAAGATATCAGCTTATTAGCCGACAGGGAATTGCTTCCGAGAGAAACATACTATCAGGTTCTCTGGCTCGCGGCAGTTGAAGATGATTTCTTCCTTTACTCTATCTTATTGAACTCGTTGCGGCTTATTTCTGCACGATTGTACAGCTGTACATCTGGAGGCTGTTGTCATTCCTGTGATGTCTTACATTCGCATTTTGGGAGGTTCAGTCGCTCTGACCGGGGGACTGTATGCATTTTACAAATTTCGAAATGGGAAACGTCAGGTGAGAGTGAGAAAATGTATTTTTGAAGCCTTTGAAAACCTCTCCATATTACCATATAAACCTCTGTTTCGCAAATGCGTAATCGTACTTGGAGCTCAATGCCATGATTAACACGAGATGCCATTGCCTCTAGATCCGGAGATTTATTTATTCTATGTCAACTGCCACCCCCCCCCACCCCCCTTCAATCAAAGCTGCCAAATCTGTCTGACATCCTCCCCCAGTAATGCCAAGTGGCATATCTCTTTTCTTATAATATAAGCCGAGAAATTTCGGAGAGTTGATTGGTTGATAGTATCGCCATTTCCGTGTAATAGTGGTATAACAGCAGTGGTATAACAGGAAAAATTTCTCGGCTTCCATTATAAACAAATAATAGCATGACTTGTACATGGTATTTGGCAATAATACCGCCTCGTGATATTTCAAAGTTCTCCAAATACCACTCGCCGCTTCGCGGCTCGTGGTATTTTGGAGAATTTTGAAATATCACGAGGCGGTATTATTGCCAAACTAATCTTGAGATATGTGTGATATAGTGTACAAAATCCAATCAGATGGTTGCTTATGTAGTAGTAATAAAGACAAAAGTGTATTTCGCAGTTGTTTCTGGGAGACTAGATAATCCAGGAGAGTTGACATATCTGTTACAGGTCAAAATTACATCATATAAAAAGATCTTCAACCTAGTTTTATTTCAAATTTCATTTGGGTTGTATTCAATATCATGTGAAAGACTTAAAAAAAGACACAATGAAATTACTGACAAATCAAACTAGGTTGAAATAATTTTTACCTGGGATTAACAGATGTCCCTGTTATGTTACAGAATCCCTTCTTGTCAGTGACTGCAGCTGAAAAAGTAGGTTTAGAAGATCGGCTGAGTGTCCAACTTCCGTCAAGATCAGTTCACATCAGTGCCTTAAGAAGCATGCCAGAATTTGATGTGTTGGTGATAGGAGGAGGTGCTACAGGGTGTGGTGTGGCCCTTGATTCTGTTACAAGAGGTATTGCCTGATGTGTCAGTCACTCCCAACTGATACAAGACCATATGTTCAATTTCTTAAGAAAGTCACTCATAAAGCAGAATCAGCTGACATTAAGATTTAAAGAAGCTAACTTCATATCAATGGAATAGGAAGTCATTTGAGTTTTCCACGAACATGTTTTGTTGATGGTTCTGTCTGCACAATGCTGGAACAGGAAGGCTGTTGTACTGGCATGAGAACCATACCTGATTTGCTGATATAAATTGCAGATTTCAACCGTGCAACCTCATACTTCTGTCTTGTATCTCAATTGTCCTGTAGTGGAGGGGCTCTTGTGTAAGTCCTGTGGGCACTGTGATGAGAACATGAAAGCAAAATGGAAGTCAGTGCTATATTGTGAACCACTTAGCATTATTTTGCAAGGTGGTGTGCTGAGAAGAAGAGTGCCGATAGTGACTGTCAAAATACTAATCATAGAATGATTATTTTCATAGGCCTCTCAACTGCTTTAGTGGAAAGGGATGATTTTTCAGCTGGGACAAGCAGTCGCAGCACTAAACTGATCCATGGGGGTGTGCGATACCTTCAGAAAGCTATCATGCAACTGGACCGAGAGCAGGTGACGTCACTTTCGGGTTGTCTGCACAGGCAAGAAGGGACCATTCCTAATGACAAAAATAAAGTTGCCCAAGAGTGGCTCAGATTTTGTATGGGACATTCAATCCATGTAGAAATATTTTTTTACCCATTAACCCTTCCTGTGTTCCAACTGTCCCACTGTGTGTTATTTCTGTCTTGTGTCAAATGTAGCAACACAGTTTCTTTCAATTACTCCTTTTCCTAACCCCTTGAGTCTTTTTTTCTGATCATTTGCAGTATCGGCTTGTAAAGGAAGCTTTGCATGAGAGAGCCAATCTGTTGGCCATTGCCCCACACTTGTCTGCTCCCTTACCAATCATGCTTCCTGTCTACAGGCAAGTTAATCATCCAATTCAAATTGTTACAGAATGGTTCCACACCCATTACAAAGTTCATTGTTTTATAACCCGAACTGTAGCATAACAGGTTGTTCCTCCATGTTTTGTAGATGGTGGCAACTTCCTTACTTTTGGGTAGGCATTAAGATGTATGATCTCGTATCTGGTAGACAACTTCTTCGGAGTAGCTATGTTGTTGGAAAGAAGAAAGCATTGGAGCTGTTTCCCATGCTTAAAGAAGAAAAATTGTGTGGAGCTATTATTTATTATGATGGTAAGTCAATTCACAATGACAATGAGGCCAGCAGAGATAATCGATAGTCGCATGCAATCCACAAGGGCTCACATGGCAGGATTTTGTCCTGGTTTCTGCAGCATGATATAACTGAGAGTATTGCTACCCCCCCCCCCAACTGGGTAGATTCTGGTCCATCACATGGTTTCCCCCATGGGTATGTTGCCTGGTACCCATTGGTACTCCCTTGGTGGGGAGAGACATGTGGAGCAAAGTTTCTTGTCCACTGAAGTAACACTGTGGCAATTAGTTGGGCCTCAAACCACCAACCCTATGATCAAGAATCTCTTGGGATAAGAACAGCATCACTGTGCTTCCATGTGTCTATATATAGAGTGCATTCATACTGCAAGGGCTAGTAGTTCACCTAATTGGAGACCCCGGGCACTTACCATTTATTTGTACCATTCAGATGGGAATTTTAAGCTTAAATATGAGATTATGCAGCATGTCCTAATGGAAGAGAGAAAAGTGACTGGAAAGCTCAAAAAGAACACAAAAAAGTGATTTTGAAGTTACAATGATCATCACAATTGAGGGAGCTACTTCAGCAGTTGCAAAGCAGCCAGACAAAAATCCAGGCTTGAGAGGGACTCAAACCCATGCGATGATCACTCCAAGGTTATGGCTTGGTAGGGTCAGGGTTAGGGTTAGGGCTAGGGTTCGGGTTAGGCTACCCTTCAAAATCAGTTCATATCCACCATTCAGATGTGATATTTCATATTCTCTATCAGCACAAAAAGTGCATTGATTAATCAGATGACCCATACTTTCAGAAATGTTTCAAATGGAATGATGCATATCATTCAACTTAATCAAATAATTAGGATAGTACCCGCTCTCTCGTTGGTCAATAGGTATGCTTAGATGAGAGTATGTAAACACGGTTGTGACATCACACGAATTTTGATTGGTTATGTGTTGTCAGATGTGTGTTTTGATTGGCTGGTAGGAAATATAAGGGTGTATCAAGAATCTATTGCATCTCAGGTTTGCATAACTGTCTCAATTCTCCCAGCCCTCCTCATGTTTAGATGAGGCTATGTAAACACGGAAAAGACCTCTATTGCTTAATTCCAACTGGAATTTGCAGGTTTCCCATGTAAATGATTAATCACCCGTTTCTTCAGTAAATATAAGTTAGACCTATGTTCCCTAGAAATAAACGTAACTTTTGTGATTATTGTCAGGCCAACAGAATGATGCACGGATGAACATTGCCATTGCATTGACAGCTGTTAGACATGGAGCATCTGTGGCTAATCATGTGGAGGTGTTATCGCTTCTAAAGAAAAAAGGTAAAAGGCTGTTGAGGGTTCAGTATTGACTATTGTTTTTTGATTAGTTTTTAGAGTAATATAGCAAACACTTACAAGTTTAGTTTGGGATCTTTTTGTACCCCCAAAATCTTGTACATTTCAAATAAATTTCCAATTGATTCTCCATCACAGAAGAAGGCAATGAGGCTGAAGTAGTTTGCGGGGCTCACGTGCGTGATGTCATATCTGGTGAAGAGTTTGATGTGCGGGCCAAGTGTGTAGTGAACGCCACTGGACCATTCACTGATGCAGTGCGGGAAATGGATGATTCAGCAGCAATTAACATCTGCCAGCCAAGTGCCGGAGTTCATATTGTACTTCCAGACTACTACAGGTAATGCAACCTAGTGCCCAAGGACTTTCATCTCTTCTCCCCACTCCAACCCACCCCACTGTATTAAGTTTTAGTTTTGGATTCAGTTGATGACGGTTCGCTGGGAAGCCTCAAATTTCGTTTTGTTTTCAGTCCAACCAACATGGGCCTTCTCGATCCTGCGACAAGTGATGGACGAGTCATCTTTTTTCTTCCCTGGGAAGGTGTGAAAACTGAATTTGTTCTTCCGTTCTTTTGATTCAGTTGAAAGTAGCCTGCAGAGCAGGTGTTTTTGGACGCGAACGGGGCTCTTATATCGATGGCGCTAAGCATCGCGCCCTCGCCCCAATATACGCTTGCACTGCAGGGTAAGTTAAAAGGAGATGAATAGTGTTTTTGTTGTGTTACAGGAAAAACTATTGCCGGTACCACGGATTCCCCAACAGAACTGTCGTATAACCCCTCGCCAAAGGAAGCCGAGATTAGGTTTATTCTCAGCGAAATCAAGCATTACCTCAGTGCAGATGTGGACGGTGAGTTTCACCGCCTGGTGAAGACATTTAAGACCATTTCTATTGCGCATTCCTCTGGGGCTATTCCGGAGTAAGAATACGTGGAATGTTCGCTTCACTAGCATTCTCTCTATTCTCCTCCTGGTAGCAGAATTGAGGCAGTAAACGGAATACAGAATACGCGTTCTATGGCGGAGAAGTTGGCGCAAAGATCGAACGCGACCGCCGAAATGCCAGTTGTGTCCAGACTATTGCGAGCCTATTGTGAGGCACTTTCTCCTGGTAAAAGTTAGTTTAATCCCCTTAGGCAAATCGAACTGCAAATTCGGATCCGAACTTCACTTTTATTGATACTACTCAGCTTTTCCACGACTTTCAAGTACAAGAAGTGTAACGTCGACTGCACTCTATGCTTTCTCTTGCAGTTCGACGTGGCGATGTATTAGCCGCATGGAGTGGCATCAGGCCTTTGGTCGTGGACCCTAACTCAAAAAACACAGCCTCGATCGCGCGTAATCACCTCATACTGGTCAGTAAAAGTGGTCTGGTGACGATTGCTGGCGGCAAATGGACCACCTACCGCTCCATGGCTGCAGACACCATGGAAGCAGCTATCAAAGCTCGCGGGCTCAAGCCGCTAAAGGAGTGCCAGACTGATGGCCTTTTCCTTGAGGGAGGGGAGGGATATAAGCCTAATTATTTCATTCGACTGGTACAGGACTTTGGACTGGAAGTTGAGGTGGGTTATTTCAATGCAGCATGCCATGGTGTGTTGAGCACGTGTTTGATAAACTCGCTCAAATATGTTCACTGACGATTCCATAACAGGGCCGATGCAGGTGGTAAGCTACCGTTACTTGGAACGTGAGAGCTTACGCAATCGTCTGCGAGGACGTTATTAAAAAGTACAAGTTCGTGTTAGTGGTATCACTAAGCAATTATTCCGAGTCGCTCTGCTTGTAAAATATTTGCCAAATGTCCAGGAATTAATCTGTTAGGAACGGTGTAGAACTGTGAAAAGGGAGTTGAAAATTCATCGTCACATTGGGTCATTTCACGCCGTTGTTAAATAGCGGACGGCAAAGAAATTTAGCTAAGACCCTGATTGTCGATGCGCCCGGGAATCGAACCCACGACCCCCCGCTCAGCAGACCTCAGTGTTAACTAGGCGATCGCAATCACAGTTGGTAAATAGCTCTTCTGGACAATTCCGCGTTTGAATCGCGTTACGGTTGCGCGTTCCCTTTTCAACTCAGTTGACAGAACTACCTTCCTCTCTTTCTCTCTTCATGCAAAAGGTTGCGAAACACCTCGCTCGTACATACGGGAACAAGGCACCGGAAGTCGCCAAACTAGCCAACATAACCGGAAGTCGCTGGCCAGTGGTGGGCAAACGTCTTTTGGAGCAGTTTCCGTACATTGAAGCGGAAATAAGGTACGGCATTCAGGAGTATGCGTGCACGATCGTGGATTTCCTCGCCCGGAGAACACGGCTTGCATTCTTGAATGCACAGGCTGCAGCTGATGCCATTCCGAAGATTGCTGATATTATGGCAAAGGAACTGCACTGGTCAAAAGCCAAGAAAGAGGTAAATTTAAAAAGTCTTTCAGCCGGAGCAAAATGTTACCCTCCTCACAGTCCTCTGATAAAAAAAACTTGTTTCAAACTTTCACAGAAGCTAAAGATCACCTTAGAAAGTACAAGAATTCAGCTTTCTAATTTTCTATATATGTCTGTGATTTTTGTGCTAGTTGCGGTCAGTTACTCTGTACAGGCTTTTTTTGTCATTGCGCGAGACTCCCTAGTGTGAAAGGTCTAAAAACTGGATTCTTGGGGTTTGTTGCTGTAAGGATTTGTGCCACTTGTTGTCCAAAGATTCTTCCGCTTGCAAAAAGGTTTACGCTGGACAAAATCTCGTGCATGTTGTATCGCAATTTTGTTAAAAGTCAAGTTGCATGAAACGTTGTACCAAGGTTAGTTTTGTGTGGCATTCCAGCCCTTGTTCCCGGGTCTCTCTTCCCGTCCGTTGAGAAAGAGAGACCGTGGGAACGAGGTTGTGAAGCACTGTCTTTACTCAATTTGTGGAAGGCCCTCTCAACCTTCCATCCCAAAGTATCACTGGGTCAACACCGCCAGACGTTTGCGTCCGGGAGAATGAGAACCCCCCACTAAACCAATTGTTTTCACTTCGATCGTTGGTCACTAATCAGGTTTCACCCAATTGCAATGCTATCTAATGCTAACTGTATCATTGAAAGATAATTGGATTGTTGATTGAAAGAAGGGTGGAGGAGTTTGTGTTAGGTTTTTTGTGTTTCTTTTTTTCTGAAGTGTGCCGAGAATTAGTAAAAGAATTGTCTCCTTTTGGATCCTTGTCAGGCTGAAATCAAGGAAGCCCAGGACTTCCTCGGTGCAATGGGATTGGACGTTCAAGAGCACGTGCGACGCGTCGAGGTGAACTTCAGCGAGGAGGAGATAAAGGAATACGAGAAAAAATTCCAGAAAGTCAACAAATCCAAGCGGGGGTGTCTGAATTCATTCGACTTGAAAAACATGTTGAAGGAGATGGGAGAAGAGGTAACCGATAAACAATTGTATGAGCTGATAGCCGAGGTGGACACCAATAGGAATTCCTGCGTTGAACTGGATGAGTTTCTACAGGTAGGTTATTGTGTTGGCGGGTAACCAGCGAGCAAATCTTCTGTTATTTCACGTCGTAGAAGATCTTTCGGCTTAAGGGAGGGGAGGATCCGGTACAGTTGTCCGTTTTCGCTTACGAGAAGAGCCCGCTTACGGAATGTTAAAATGTAGTTTCACTGGAGGAATGTTTGATGTCCGCTCACGAGAGGTATCCTCAAGCGGAAGCTTGACTGTAGGTGATACGTTTTTAACTGTTTTGTTTCCTCGTAGTTGATGAGCGCTCTAAAAACGGGAGCCGTCGCCAACAACCGTTTTGCGGTGATTATCGATCGCCATCACAAACATTTGACGGAGCAGATACCCGTGGACAGGAGTGGCGGTGGAGTTTGACGCCATCAACAATGTGACCATTAGGACTGGCTGTTGTGCTACCAGTCACGGTTGAGTGAAGTCAAGTCACAATTGACACTCATATCCGCAGTTCAAATATATGAAAATGTCATATATTCTCCATCATACGGGTCACAACTTGTGTTATTGAACCAATCAAAAGAATATATACAAATCGCGAGACAGTCGGAGTAGACTGGCGAATACAAGCGAAACTAACATGAATTCTAGGCAAATGTGTGTAGCTCATTTAGGAAGGTAACCCACTGTGAGGTAACCTTCGCGTAGCTGGAGAATAATTTTTGACAAGTTATTTAACAGAGGCTTTGTACTTGAGGAAGGTATTCCTCCACCCCTTTGGCCTCAAAATATGGGCATATGGCTTATTCAATAATGTTTTAAAATTTAATTGTCTGCAATAAAATATAACACTAATCATTAAAGTACGTTTCTCCCCATTCATGAGTTTATTTCACTTATTTTCTCTCTACTCATTTCCAACGCGATCATTGTGCAAAACTTCGAGTAATACTAGTGTGAATGTTAGCCTTCCTTACCCTAAACCACAGGGGCCTGGGGGGGGATCACTTTGTGCCCAGTATGCTGTACAGCAGTGTATTAAATCTTATGTTACAACGATGAGGATGAAGATTACGATGGAGACGAGAAATGATTGTGATAGCCGCGGTGACAGCAACTATGCGGATGTTGATGATGGTGATGATGATGAAAGCGGCGATGATAACATGGCGTCTTACTGGTATGATCCCATAACACCGAGAGGTACATTCAACGGCATCCCGAACAGGATGCCATAAATTCTAGGAAAGCTTCCAACTTCTAAGACTACAGAGCCCCTGATAATATTTTAAGAACCATCCAACAATATAGTGTAACATTTGTAACAATCTGATGACATTCCAAAACACTTCAAAAAACATTCCTTTACATTCCATAACGTTCTAAGGGAATTCTATGACATTCCTAAGAACATCCGTTGAAGAACCAGAGAAATGGCGACCACTGGTGATGATGAACATGATGACGACGATGATACTAATCAACACGAGCAAATGGTGTATTTCAGCGAACATTCCATAATATTCTGATGAATATTATTCTATGACATTTTAAGGAAAAAAGAAAAAGATACGCAGGCATTTCCTCGGAAAACTGAACTCGATATTCAATTTGGTGAATACTTTCTATTAAAAAAAATGCCCTGACATTACCTCTTCGAGGGGGTGCTACTTTTCGACAGACTGCACTGTAGTGCATATGCAAGAGCTCATCCTCGGTGTAAGAACCTGTGAAACTCACGGAAGACTTAAAGAAAACAAAAGAGCTGAAACAATAACCCTAACGCTCATAATAGCCAAGAAAACAAAGAAAAACCTGTCAGGTTCTAACACCGAAGGAAATGCTATACAAGGGACAGTACCTGACTGAAATGGGCCATGAAAACAGATGACACATCTGAAAAATATATAAATATTGAATTATTTACAAGAATATAGTCAACAATATTTAGCCTAATGTAACTGCATTCCGGTAATATTGAAGGATCAATGACTGGCTGGGTTAGAGAGGTTTTCATTTGAGTATCGAAAGTAATTTCGCGATTGCTTTGGTTTTGCCTTACTACGCTTAATGATTGGCTGAAAAAACTCGCGTTACATTCTCAGCCAATCAGAAGCAACAGCAAAACCCCTTGTGACTTGCTTGCGCACGTTTTCCCGCGCTTAGCGCCGGCTGCATGTATCTGCTTTGTTTTGTGATTGGCTCATTTTATAGCCTGCCTCTGTCCTGGCAAGTCAAATTAAGTAATTTGGGGTTTTGGTTTCAAAGGGACTCAATTGAAAACCGCTCTATGAGGTAACCTAAGACGTGAGCGCATTGACTCTCTGCAAAATGCGCAACGGAATGCTGTAAATTGAAACGAGTGGTAACAATTATTCGGCCAGATTGACTGTTTTCACTCACATGACCGGTGACTATGTTTTTGTTCCCGAATCCAAATACCCCAATTTCGATATTTCAAAATTTAACTTCAAACAATGAACATAACTTCGAGGCTCTGGTAAATAAAGTATTTTTGTGTGAGTTTTTCCCCCGGAGCCTCGAGATGATACCTTTTGTCTAAGAGTGAATTTTAACATATCGAAATTGGCCTATAAAAGTGTTTTCATAAAAAAATAGAGCTCGACTCCAGGAGGACTGGTTTCGAGCACCAAGATGGTCGTCGTTTCTTTGTTTTCGGTTTTCGGCCGCCATCATATCGAAACGATCCACATTATTGGGTTTAATAGTCAACAGTGGTTAAGTCCAACTAATTAGGATTTCTTGACCCCCACATAACTATGGAAATTCCTAACTTATCCAAAATCTTTGTTATTCTTTCAAGAGATTTCCATTTCCACATCCATTGTGGCTCAAAGAATTTTCTCTATTTTGGCCACTTCTTCAGTACAGAAGAGATGCTGAATCTTTTCGTTGAAATTGAATTCTACAAATATCCATTTCCTATGGTTTTTACCCATCTCATTATTTCTAAATTCATTTCATTAAGTGCCTTTGCCCGGCTAGGCTCCGTCTGTCTAAATTTTCCTTCTGCTAAAACTGACATAAGTAGCCTAAAATTTTACAGTAGTACCTTGCCAACTGGCGTGATAAATATTGAAAAATAACATCAGAAGGCCAAATGCTCTGTCAATACAGAGAACACAGGAGCCAATAGCAAAAGCGCACGCAATTCGCTTTCTGCGCATGAATCTGCCCAATCCGAAATTCGAATGGAGACAGGGGACGAGTTTTGATCTGATTAAAAATTGAGGCCCGTCACAAGAAAATTCGTATCAAAATTAGTCATTACCAAGTTTGAGGTTGTTTAGTAAAATTGCCAACATGAAGTATGATTTTAAAATTCTGAAAAATTCAACAGTTTCTATGGATTCGGGGACGCTTATAGATATGGAATTTGGGCGACCTTTGGCAGCTAACGACCTGAAACCTACCCAAACTTGGTAAAGTTGCTAATTTTTTTGATGACTTCGAAACGGACAATTTTTGTTACAGGCCATTACGCGACATCGCATATGGGATCAAAGTAAAACTAAGAACAACAGCTTCATCCTGCCTACACTGACTGTTTCCGTGAGACGAGATTGCAGAATTCAACTTAAGTCAAGTGATATTCCTAGAAAGGTGTCATGACCTCAAAGACGTGCTGACGTCACGAGCGTTCCACAGCAATCACAATCAGCTTTCCGTCTTGAAGACAAACAAAGAGATGGGTGCTGTGTCTCGCCAGCGAAACAGAGCGGATCGGGACCAATAAGTTCAGCTTTTTAACCACCTGAAAACTGTAACCCAGATCAGGTGTCAGAACACTATTATTAGGGAACTAAAGGTACGAGAGAACAGGCAGCAAGTGCGGTTGGACGAGCAAAAGGAATATGGGTGGAGAAATGTGCGCATGAGAAGGTATCCTTAAGTTTGTACACAGTTGCAGACGAACTATCTCAAAGAGGGAAAATATAGTCCGAATTCACAAATGGCGGCTAGTAAATTATTCTTTTCTCTTTAAGCTAATTATCCTCACTAGTCTCATGCATTTTAAAGAAAAATTGTATTCAATTGTTTACATGCTAACGACGCTGGTGAGGATAATTAGCATAAAGAGAAAAGATTAATTTATTAGCCGCCATTTATGAATTCGGTCCATTTGCTTCCTTAGAAAGTGGTAGCAATTTCGCGTTTTAGTGGATGGGATCAACAGTTGAAAAAATGCCACAATCAATTTATACAGTCCAATACCGTTTAGACTTTTCTTATTAGCCAGACCATTACGTAAATAATTACGCTTTCTGACTGACCAAAAATTCTGGTTCCACCGTCTGAAACATTAGGAGCAAAACAATTGCGACTTTCTAACGCGCTATTTTCCTGCGCTCAGCGACCGCTGCATGCGTTAATTCCGAGTTCTGATTGGTTGATGTGACTGTATGCGTCTGTTGTCACTGGTCAACGTAATCACTTTGTTCACTTTGTTCACTTTGTTTTAAGTCAAAAAACACACTCATAAAAGAGAAAAGATGCCCTACCTGTGCAATGCTCTGATTTCAAGTCTTCCATTAGCGCCTCCAGTAACTACGAATTCACCGGAAATAAACATATCGACAATGTTTTCTTTTAATTTAACGTCCTTGGACAGAAGTTTGCCATTGATTGAATATCTACAAAGTATTCTGTTTGACTCCTCCCTGCAGAATACCACAATATCACCATATTCGGACAAGGCGAGGCTTGTCACGTGACATGGACTTGGCTGTTTGCTAGGTTCCATTCCCATGGGTCTCAGCGTGAAGACATATTCGCCTTTCCGCGCGGTGTAGATGATACAAGTGCCATCCTGGTAAAGAAACGAACGTTTTGGCCCAATTTAACACTTTCGCTGCCAAGCAAAATGTCAGAACTTACGCTCAGAAGGACCCTGGTCACGTTCGCCTTGGACGAATTTTAGCTGCATAGCGGTGAGAGAAGAGAAAACTTCGCGATTCGCTGTCGCAGCTTCGCGGCAAAATTTCTTCCGAGGAGGGGAACAAAGAAAAACCTCGGGAACCACAGTACATGAGAAACTGCACCGACGAAAATTATAAGGTATCATTTCTAAGCTCATTTTGTTCGTTTTTTAGGACAGGAAAAAACAACAACAAACAAACAAAGAGCACGAGAGGACTATAACTCGAGCCATGAGAATGTGTCTACGAGTGTTTTGAAAAACTCCCCTCTAAAGTTTTCATAAAAACCCACCTGAGAGCCACTGACCGCCATATCCAGCTCCCAACTCATTGCAACACACTTGATTGGCTTGTCATGACCATATAAAGTCTGCAGTGGTGTGCGTATTAGCTCCTGAGCTACCCCTCCTTGATAAGTGACTCCCCACAAGCGGCATGTGCTGTCACGTGATCCAGTGATCAGGTGATGACCATCATCATCCAATGACAGGCAGGTGATCACGTCTGACAAAAGAAAACGGCAAAATGATGTTACACTTTTAACGAAAACGCGATACAAGAGCGAGCCAGCCCTTGGAACAAGTAATCTCTCCAATATTTAGCTAAGAAAACAGCACGCGTTGTGGGTTGCAGGAGAAGAGATTACGCGGTTTTCTTGATTCTGAAAGATTGTAAAACGCATCTCATACCACTATTCTCATCTATTTCAAATTGTCCTTGCGTGTGATCTAGCCTGCGCAATTGGCGGGATTCAAAAGGGGAGGGGATACCTAATTACGCGGACGCCAGGGGCAGCCGCGGTAAAGTTTGCGTCTATTCTCCGTTTTGTTCATCGTAGTGGCAAATTGCAACGGTTGTCCTGATTGGCTAGTTTTTTTTTTAAGCCAATGGTATTAACTGTAATATCAAGCTCGAAATCACACTCTCTCTTTTCGTGAAGACATCGCGGCAATATGTTGAGGTACTAATTTTGCATATCGCGAACTCGGTACAGTTTGCTGATAAACATTTTGGTCTTGTTTTTGGTGTCGTTTAACGATGCCGCCATGGACTGGGGCAAAGTTTTGGTGGAAACACGTTGTTTCGAGCGCGGATCAGTGTGATTGTATGCAATTGAATGCGTCACAAGTTTCAAATGATGTGCGATACTTCAAATCATCTCAATATAAGAGTGAAAAATACTGAATTGCTGAGTGGACTAGAGGAAAAGTTAATTGAACCGCTCTGAACAGCGGAAATCTGTAGGAGAAGGTACTGTTTAGTATTTGCTTTGCTTTATTAAAGTCATTGAATATAATAATACTGAGAATAATCGAACTTATTTGAATGACTTCATTAACCAACCGGTGTCCTACTTGTTCCATTACGTTTTGTAATATGGTCTTCGTTTGAGTTTGTTTATTGAATCTTTTTAAGCAAGTTGCGTTAATCCCACAGCCGAAGTGTGACCATTCAAATGAAAGCTGCCGAGAAGTTCTTTATCCCGGTTTAGTATTAACCCCGCTTCCAACAACTCGGCCATGAAGGATAGAAAAAAATTGTGTTTCGCATTTTCGGAATGTTTACCTGTATGGGCCACAATCCTGCTAAGTAGCCTTCCCTTGATGGTGAAGACTCTGAAACTGTTGTCCCAGTGGCCAGCAGTAAAAATGAGCTTGGCGTCATGAGTAACGGCAAACAAGCGCGGGGAGACTTCCAAGTCAGTGATAAATGGGCCAGCGATACAACGACGTAATCTGTAGCGGAAACAAACAAGACTTTTGTTCATTAGACCTTATCGATGATAGCCACCATTTTGGCTTCCTTGTCGTCATGCAAAATAACTACGTACTTTTCAGGAGACAAATAACATGGCAAGTTGCTTTTACAGGTCACAGGCAATTGTTTTAGACAGCGCAACCTTTGTGTTAGAGTCAGGTAATAACATCATGACCGCAAACATATAGATTTGTATGAGAGTTCCGGTGACAGATTCAAGATGATACCTTTTCGCAAGAGTTCTGTGCCGAGTTGCTCGAAACAGGTTTAGCGCTAACCATGGTTATCCCGGTTTTAATATGAACAACTCGGCCCTGGTGTGTTGCATGCTTTCTGTGCGGTTAATATCCTCATATGATGGAGGAATATATGAAATTTCCATATATTTGAACTCGTATGAATTGAAGTGTGATCGTCGCAGTTCTTATGTTACGTGTTTACGCCTAGCTGCAACCGACGGTAAATTTGAACGATCACCCCAATTATTTTGATATTTTCTTAGTGACAAATGCACAGATATTGTTCTTGCTCCCTCTCCACCTCCAAACAAAAAAATAATACTATTTTCTCACCGCCTAAGAACATCTATATATCTAACGTCATCGTTATATCTTACCTGTTCGAAGATAAGGATGGGTCAAGTTCAAAGGTGAAAGGTTTCGCTTTCGTCTTAGAGTAAGGCAACCAGTTTTGTACTCCCAGAATTCCATTCTGGCTAATAGTAATCATGTGCTCGGGCATGCCTGAAGGAATTAGTAACCTGGTGTAAAGCATGGACACCGCAGCGAATACAAGAGGGTCAGAAGGGTCTGACACCTAAGAACAAAATCGAACACAGGAAGGTTTTAACCTTTAAAACGTGCTGTTATGCAATAGTTTCCACTCACGTTACCGGTATCCATATAGAGCGTAACCACACGACGTCACGGCGGCCACGTTGGAGGAGTAAAACAAAGAAACGGCGGCCATGTTGGAGGAGTGAAATACTCTTTTGGGCATTGAACTCTATTTTTATGCAAATTCTTCCTTTTGTTTCGGTATGCAAATCTCGCTGCTGGTCACATGGGCGAAAACACTATTGGTTTACTATAAAGATTTTCCACCAAAATGGAGTTCAATTTTTCTCCCCTAAGATGGCAATTCTATTGGCATCTTTCTCAGCAATTTGTAGCACAAACAGTCGCTCCGCTAGCTAATTAGCAAGAGAACTGGGGCCCCTTTCTCGAAAGTTCCGAAACCTTTTCAGGCCCGATCATCTAAGTTGTATCAGTGTGTATATATCATGGTTCCCACGGGATTCAAGGACTTGTTGATGACTTTTTCAGAGAAAAGTCCGCTTTCCTTCAAGGAGCTTTCAATAAGAATCAAGGACTGGGAAAACAATCAAGGACATTTCGGGGACTGTGCGAGCTTCGCCAAACGCTCTTCTCCTTTCCTTGTCTAATGGTGCAATTGTAAAAAACAACACTAGCACTCTCGACATTTTATTGAAACTTACAGTTACGAAATAAGGCTTCAATTTATCCAAGTTCTCGAACACATTTTCCAGCGTCTTGCTCGTGCCCGCGCTCTTGGTGGCTTTCAATTTAGTGGCCTCCTCTGTAGTCATGCGCTGTGGATGAGGTTGAGTGAGGAGTTGGGTCGGAGTTTGGCCAAAGTTGTTAATCATTCCTTCGGTAGCTTCTCGTTCAGCAGGGTCTGTGATAGCATCGAGATCCACAGCACCTGAAAGAGACAGAGTTGTCAAGTCAAAACCAAAGCAATTGTCTGTTCCGAAGTTCAAAACGCAACTAGGCACTTGTTTACATATTGTCAAAATTACGTCATACTAAGAAAGACAGCTAGAAAATTAGGAAGTTGGTCACGTTTGGGTAGGTTCCATGGCATGATGACCGGATTGTGAGCTGATATGCTAATTGATTACAGGGCGGGCGAAGGGACAACTGAAAAGGAAATAAGAATCGACCTCCGTAACACAGGAAGGATTCTCGAACCATTAAGAACCCCTGCTGAGCTAGGTCGTTTAAATCTAGGTTCAAAGGTCGTCCTTATTCCATACAAACGTCCATACTGATTCGGAAATGGCGTCCCCCAAATCCATACGTCTCTAACTTTTTTGGGATTTTTAAAATCCTATTAAATGGTTACAATCTAACTAAGCAACCTCAATCTTGGTGAACTGACTAGTTTTGATAAGGTATTTCTTGTGATCAGCCTTAAATTTCTATCAGAATAAAGCTATTAAACTCGTCTCCAACTGAATTTACTTTGGCCAATCACAGAAGGGTCAGAAATTCAAATAAACCAAACAGTGCTCGAAGAAAATACAAGTCGCCGGCGCAAAGCGAACGAAAATCGGTACGAGCCAATTCCAATGTTAGTTTTAGCTTTACATCTGATTGGCTAACAAATAGGCGTCAGATGTTTTGACCAGTCACGAAGCGACGTGATAAAAATGCCTTTTAACATTCAACTGAAAACCTCTTTTGTTTAATTAAAAACTGTACTTAAATTATAACTTAATTCCTGTAATCATGCACTCACAGTGCTCATAAAGAACTAAGAGAGAGAGATCGAATGTGTGTAAATCGGGTGAGCAAGCGATACCAAATGAGGGGCTCCGGCCCACAACGGCCTAAGTAACGGTTATCTTTTTCCGAAATTGTAGTCAAATTCTGCGCAACTTAAGTTATGGAGTAAACTATCCCAATTCGTATGCAGAAAATGACAAATCAAAGTGCTCTATGAACCAACTCAGTCATGTGGGATAGAAAATAATTTGCACGCTACTCGCCGCAATAGAAGCGAAACGAACTGCGCCGAGTCGAAGAACACGAGTCTCCTGGCAAAATGGTGGCGTCCCAGAAATCACGTGATGTGCCGCACACATTAATTTCTACGTACGGGCATGCCCCCGCATACGCGCATGACCAAGTTAAAAAACGAGGACGATAGGATAAAACAGAGCAGAAAAGAAAACTGGGGAACTAATAGGGCCCAGGTGCCCTAGTGTTGGCTTTCACCTTCGTAAGTGCAATAGTAGAAGACATTCAAGGCCTCTTCAGCAGCAGGTCCTTTCTGCTTGTAACCAAATATCAAGTCAATCCACTCGTGCAGATGTGCTGACACATATTCGGACTCTAAGGCCTGTCTGTGCTTGTATACGAAATCTTCAGGCGAAGTCGCCCACTGGGGTAGAATCACGTCATCAACTTGCTCTCCACGCTGATGGCGACCGAGATCAAATCTACGAAAAGAAGTATAGGAAGGATATAATTCCCGTTTGTAGTTGTTTTCCGAGCTTGAAAAGAGAAGGCCGTTTCGCACCCTTGATAACCGTTGGCAGTTTTCCCCGCGCTTGACACCTATTAGCAATGAAATGTTTTCACACGCTTGATAATCTTTGCCAGGTACATGTTTACCGCGGTTCACACCCCTTGCCAGTCCGAGGTTTACCCACGCTGGACACCCGTTGCCAGTCATATGCTTTCCCGCGTTTGACATCAGTTGTCAACCATGTTTTCCCACGCTTGAAAAGCGTTTGCTGTCGTGGCCGGTTGATAGCGCTACATTACAGCGAAATTCTCGCCCCTTACAAAAATAGAAACAGTATAATATTAATTACCGAACCTGTTAGAGTTGACCAAAAAATCTGGAAAGTAGAAAAATTCAGGTATCAGTTCTCTGACATCAGAGCCTTTTCGATAGATTGAACCCCACGTGGAGGCG
Source organism: Astreopora myriophthalma (assembly GCA_014634185.1). Lineage (NCBI taxonomy): Eukaryota > Metazoa > Cnidaria > Anthozoa > Scleractinia > Acroporidae > Astreopora > Astreopora myriophthalma. Next base: position 7,179,330 of record BLFK01000704.1, on the reverse strand, counting down.
AGGTTGTGGAACTGTCTGTCCGCGCAGTCAAACCGCCCGCTCTGCAGTTTAATGTGAAGCGTGGTAAAAGGTTCCACGCGTAACATGTAGAACAGGACACCCGCTGAGTTGGAATAATGAGAACCGTAATGGAATTTCGCGATCACTCCGCTGGGATCCACGAAATCGTTATATCTGCGGAAAGGAGAATAAACAATGTACCTCATACTACTCATGAGTCCTTAGAGACGCATTCGGTCAATTTTCATACTTCAAAGAATCTACTATAGCACACGCGACTACGGTAAAGCATTTATGTTGGAACTACTTCGTGCAACTTGTGACTAACAACACACAAGTATTGTCCAGCAGCTTTTATTCGAATTGTCATACCGTCTGATCTCGCTCAAATGTTAGAACCAGCTTACATAGCATAATAAACAGTACCACTGAAAAGTACTGCTCAGTAGCTTTGAGGCGAAGAGTCACGTTTTAATAGGATTTCATTCAGACTTGGAAATTCAATCTCAGTCTGTAACGCACAATATCCAGTAACCCGGTCCGGTAACCCCGTCTTTCACGTAACGCTGCGTCATCACAAACTTTCGGACTTCGCTTTGAAAAACGTGAACTCGGAAATGGCCCATTACCTCTCTCTTATTATGTCCACTCTATCCGGGTGAAGCGCGCCAACAGGCTTTGAAAGGTCTCTATACACGGCAGGATCATCCAGACATAGCTCCTCCGAGGTATAGTCCACAAGGACCCAAGGGAACACAGGATACTGACTCAGGTCATTGTAGGTCCTTCCAGAGATGGTGTTTAGCTGCATAAGGTACTCAAAATTAGAGATCTCTCTGTGTACCCATTTATCTGTGAGCCCCGAAGTCCTGAGAAGATAAGCGGGAGACCTGGCGCCGATGTAGTACAAGTTACGAGGTCGGAGGGACATGATTTTCCTGTAGACTTTGTTGCGAGTCTAAAGGGGAAAACGGCATTTCACATAACGATGACAACAATGAAAGTTAGATTTAAGACTTTGCCACTCAGCCGGAAAAAAACTCCCCGACTGACCTGAGCCAGCAATGCCGCGGGCCAGTGCAGAAGCCACGAAATTTATTCTTCCAAAGACAGTTCTTATAATTCTTATACAATAATAGATACACCTAACTAATTACATAGTAGTAGTACGCAAAACTAACTATAGATATCACTTCTATTGAACATAACCTAATAATGCAGACACAACGATAAACTAATTACAAAACGCGAATAACAAAATACAGAGTGCAGAAACTCGAACCCATGACCGGCTCCCATTTATATTAATAGCTCAGTTGGTAAAGCGTTGTGCAGCGCAATCACATGACGTTCAAACATGTGACATTTCATACACTTTCTATCAAAATGAAAAATACATACCTCTTTGTCGAAGTTTAGGAAGTAGTTTGTCTGATCAACAAAGAAAAACTCCAGAGCGCTTCTCCTCAGGTTGTGACGCCTCAAATGAACTTCTCTCAACTCACTAAGCGGCCACTGAAAATCCCGGCCAGCGGTTTCATCATCCGCATAAAAGTAGACATGCGTAGTCGTGATCTCAAACTTTCCCGGCACTATGTCCATCAGGGTAATCAGCTCACAATTTTCACCTGACAGCAATAACATTTCATAGAAGAAAGAAAAATCAAGAAAATTCAACCAGGCACTCGGTTGTCTCGTACAATGCCCACAGAAATAAAAATAAAAATAAGACAGTTTTTTAAAGGCCTTGGTTACAGAAATTGATCCCATTGCCGGAACATTACTCGATGCCCTAAAAAACCAACTCTAACCCTATGTTTAGTTCGGTAAGTCAAGCCACTGCTTTTACCCAGCTGTATTAAAAGCATCGATCATTCGACCTCAGTTTTTCACTGACTCAACTGAAAGAAATGTATACCTATTGACATGCAAACACACAAATAGGTCAGATGCTTAAGAGAGACTGTTTGAATTCACCTAAGACGGATTTTTCCGTTTCTGAGATTGCGCGCTTTCTCTCCTTTGCTCCTGTTCCAACTGGACTCCCAGGATCCTCAACGTCAAGAACATCCTCGTCCACATTCTGAACAACAGCTTCTTTGGCAACACGCACAGGCAACGAGGACTCGCCCCCGTAAGTTTCGTCCGTGATGTTGTCACGCGCTCGGCTAGCATCAGTGTGCGGAGTAAATGAGTAGTTTCGTGTAAGTTTCAAGCGCATGCGCTGAAAGTTCTCCGTGTACGAGAGTTTCCAGCGTGCGTCGCTTGGTAATCTGAAAAGCAATGACAATAAAATGGTGAACGATTGTTGCCAATAGAGAAATTTTGCATCGCGTTTACGGCAAACGGCAAATGTCAGGCTGAAATATGCTGTTTACCAAAAACTCATGAAATCATGTTGCATCGTAGAAAAGAGAATCCCTGAATTGCCCGATAAAGAACTGGAATCGAGCTCCAGTTCAACCGAAGAAACTGCGTTTTTGAGCTAAGAGCTGATCTACAGTACTTAGGTCTAATACCGAACTGGAACTCTAGGAAAAATGGCTGTTAGCAACAAGCGAATGGTTTAGGTTTGACACGCTCACCCTTCAGGACCTACGTTTTCTCCGTTTTCATGTCAAGCTTGAAGCATATTTTGCTCCATGTAAGTGGACGTTAGATGCCCGAAGTCATTTTGAACCATGGAAACAACTGCTAACTTGATACCAATAGCATCAACCACGATACACTCCTGCTTCACTCCTCACATAGCCTCACTCAACGTTGCGTGACGAGTCAATAAGGTTTTTCATCACGGTGGACCGGGAACGAGCATACAATGAAGGCCGATGCATCTGGAATCAGTATCAGCCTCCATTTCATACTCGTTCCAGTTCAATCGAGAGAATACAAATATAGCCTATTTGTAACAACACTAGTCTGCAGTGCTGGCGCATTTTAGCGGAAGCAGAGGAAGGTTGGGGAGAGAAAAAATATTGCCACCAAGGTGGTGGCGGGTAGGGGAGGAGAATGAGGGGAGACGTGGAGGGAAAAGAAAAATAAGGCGTCTACACCATCCCCGTCCACCCCAAATCCAAAACTCGCTGGACGGAGAGGAGCTCACAACGTTACCTCGCGCTCCTTAATTAGACGCCTGAAAAGCAGGCTAGTACAACACCATCACCTGCTTGCCCAAGGAGATCTTTCCGACACAAGCGATCTTTTGAGAACTCTCCACTGGCGACTGATTTTACTTTTGTGGTGTTCTTGTTGGACGGGAACGTTCTGTATGTGCTCTCGTTGTGAATCTTGTAGCTGCTTAAGCGGCTGAGTGATTTGTTCGTCGAACTTTTCCTGGCTTTCTTCGTGTGCTCTCTCCTTTCTGTTTAGACTGTCTGTCAGGCCAGACAGACAATCCATCAGGAACCGACCGGAAGCTAACGACGACTCGGAACTGGAAAAACAACAAACAAAAAGTTGTTAACTACGATTGGTTAACAGGGCCATTGCCCAATTCAACTGTCAATCAATCTCTTATGTGTGGACAATAGGCCATTTCCGAGTTCACGTCAGCCTCTTTTTGAAGCGAGTGTAAGTGCGAAAGTTTTGTGATGGTAATCAGTTTTACTTTGCATATAAATAAAAACTCATTTTCATAAGAAAGACTTCGCACTTAGACTCGCTTTGAAAAAGAGGCTGGACTGAACTCGGAAATCGCCTATTGATGCGCTTTTCGTACAACTGTTGAGATCCGGTCGTTTTGGCTGTCAAGCCGTTTCGCCCGGTAGCAAGTCGATTTGACAATGAGCTTCCTTGTCTCGCAACGTTTATGTAGTTCATGTGGTAGTGAGCTGTCAAGTGTCCTGCATACTGTATGGACTGAAATGTCGAAATGTGAGAAATAATAAACAAAAACCATCAGAGACGATAATTCAATCAACTTACAATGTATTTTCGTACTGCTTCATTCCAGGATAAATCTGCTGCTTCATCATCGCTTTGAATTCTTCAGACTCCATTAATAGAACAAACATCTCCTGGGCGTGCTGCTGTGCGCTGTCAGCGGCAGAAAATGTGGGCATGTAAATGGTCAGCGGTAAAGTGTCGTGGTATTTGAGCAGCAAAAAACGGATGACAGGAGCGATGAAAGTGTAGTTACGACACTCCGCTAAAAAGAAGAATGTTAATGTCATTTTGGTTGTTTAGGCGTTCCGGCTCGATCTCGATCTTCTTTACTCTAAAAGTAAAGAAATGAAGCCATATTTATACACAATAGTATTTAAAGCTTGAAGCCTGTTGAGCCGTGTATACAGAGAACAAAGAAACAAATTCGACAAATAAACATATCAGTGATGGTAAACGGCTCATCGTGTACTATTGAGTTATGATCACCACGGACAAGCACCGACCTTGTTGTGTGAAAAACCGAATTGTCCTTATTAGTAGCATTCGAAAACTATGGAGATTACTAAGGATAATATGCATGTTGATATTGGGGCTTAGAGGGTTGAAAACAGAAACCACTGAAAACCTCAAACCGGTACCTTTTTCTCTTGACGAAACAAATGCTTGATGTAGTCGTCCCAAAATAAAGCAGAGCTCTCCTTGTGACGTAACCCTTCGAGCTTTCGAGAGGTTGATAAGCTTGGACGAAGCTGTAGCGCAGTATTCTGTTTCTGGCCGTGAAATAAACGCCAATAGAATCCGCACTCCCACTTGAGCCATTTCAGCCCATTCGACGTTTTCCTCATTTTCATCCCACACGTTCAAAACTTCAAGGAGAAGTACAACGTTCTCAACAAGCTGGTAATGAAAAAGAACAAAATCATCACAAGAGTTAAAAGCCGCGGCTACACAACAACATCAACAACAAGCTTTACTTCCCTCGTATAATTTGGTTTGCGCCTGGCCGCCTGGAATAACTGCTAAGTTAAAAAAGCAGCCAGCCAGTTGTACATATATATATTAATGCAAGTTACACAGCACAGTTCAACATTATTGCACGCATGCCTTTCAGTTGCAGGACCCACAGCAAACTCCCAATAAACGACAATGGCCTCACGCATGCGCACCACACCCACAATCTCTTGTACTGCTATTTTATGCCCAACATTGTTGCGAATTGTTGCAACCGCACAACACGTTCCAACAACTGCCAACAACGTTGTTGTTTTTTTTAACCGAAACAAAGACAAACGTTTGCATAAAAATAGAGTTAAATTCCTGGTGGGTTAGTTTGGGACACCAACATTGACGCCGTTTCTTTGTTTTGGGACACCAACATGAACCACCAACTGTTCCGTGTGTTTGAGCCTTTAAACTGAACGAAGACCTGACAGGGAAGCTATGAAAACAAAGTCTTACTTTTACACTCCAGTTGTCGGAGTCGTCGTTATTTCCAGCTCCTGCTATACCAGCTAAAAAGAAAACAGATAACCATTAAACCATTCATCTTGATGCTTAAAGACAAATGAGTCACACGCGCGCACAACCCCGTAACGCGAAAGCCCCATCCTCACCCCGATCATTCAATGTTGTTACTGGTCAACAGAACATGTCACGCTAGCAGCTAGTTGCGATCTTTTTTCTAACCGAAAATCGCTGCTGACAACAGGTCTGTGCGATATATCGCACACCTCTTCCCTCTCTCCGATACAAAATTGTTTGTCCAAGTTTTGATTGAACATGGGCTTGCATTGCTAGCAACTTTGGTAGGGGGCGTGAGGGGGGATGTAAAGCAGGATATCATGGAGACCTCATTGATGCCCAGGTAAGGTTAGTCTTTGGAGTATATTAGCATATTGTCTCAACAACTTTTGTAAATTGCAAATTGTAGCTGCCCCTCTTAACGCTTAACACAAGTATTTTAACGTTTCAAGACTTAAAGATAAGTGACTAAAACACCCAGTCAAAGGAAATACCTGGAGTAAAGATGAAGTCCTCCACCAAGCGCATCACCATAAGTGCGTTTTGCGTCTCGGCCTCTCCCGTCTGTCCCGACACCCTGATGTCTTCTATGGCCCCTTGCACACAGAGCTCCAAAAGACGCCTTTCGACGGCACGAGGAGGGACCAAAAAGGACTCAGCCGAAGAAATAAGGCTGACGGCTGCAATGGCTTGACCACGTACCTGGAAAACAAAAGACACGACGTCATCAGTTAATAAGTGACAAATACAATATGAGCGGAAGAAAAATTACAGAATGGTCATTTCGTAATTTTTACACAGAACACTTATTAGGATAACTTACAGAGATGTACATGTGACCTGAATTGATGGTTGCACGTTACGTCATTGCCTCCTTGTTGGTACCCGAAAACAATAGATCCCTCATTAACTCCTACTGTCTATACAACCAACATGGCAGCGATGACGCAACAACGTTATTGTTATCATTGTCTCCGGAGATTTTTGGTCACGTGTTTGCAATCCAAGAATATTGCGTTTCTGTTGCCGTCACCCCGATGAAATATTCATGATTTGACAAAGTACATTAGTGCTCAGACGGATCGTTGCTAGTCTTATTAGGAAGCTGCAAGAGACCGAACGAAACCCATACTAAGGGCCACGCCATCGAAAACGTTACCTAGAACTACGGACTCTATTATGTTCCACCTCGTGACTTTTCCTAGCCGCTCAACTTGTACAATGTAGCTGAAATTTCCAGGGTCAAAAACTTTAAGCAAAGCAGTTCAAATACATAAAAAGGAATTTATGAATTCTACCCGCCGTGGCTTGCTTATGCTCACCTGAGAACTTTGACTTTCGTCTTTTCACGTTGACTTTCGGCGCCGAACGTCAGAGTAATGTACAAAAGATGGAACGCACGTGCAGAGCCAATAATTTTTTTGCGCAATAGTCCTTTTGTTTTGTTTTTTTTTTGGACAGCATTATTGCTGTCGCCAGCGTGTTTTCCTAGAGGCCGATTTACACGGTACGACCACAGGGAGCATACACGAGTGACGGAATCGAATAACATAACATAAGATTAAATTTTATTAACACATAGTCACTAGAAAATATGACTGACCCGCAGGTAGCATCAGCTAATCAGGGCGGGCCAGGCTTACAATTCACTTAGAGATGTATTTTTATTGTTACAAACAAGGCAATAAAAGCGATACAAGCAGAAGAAAAGAAAAAGGGAATAGAAAAATAAATAAACAAATAAACGACAGAGGTAGCAGAAAACATGAATGACATCAGCTCTCTCTGCCAACGCCGTTTCCTCAACCTCTGAGAATACGACAGGAACAATAAATTTTCTCCTACGCTTTCACCTTCCAATCATTTTCTCCAAAGCCTTCTATTCCTTTCCACATCACCCTGTAGACAATTTCCAGTACAGTGTCAATCAAGTCTTCCTCTCCTCTTCTCTTTTCTTCGCTTACATTACCGCCTCGATCGATTGCATCACTGGAGACATATGGCCGACTACTAAACGTGCCCGTGATCAGTCTGAGCAGTGTTACATGCCAGCCATACTCCTTAGCGCACCTTGAAAGGCTCAGGTGGTTGGCGTCGAGTGACCGAAGAATCTTGGAAACAAAAGATGCAATTGTAAATTGAAATCCGTTAACATGACCATGACTGGTCAAGAAAATCTGAGGTTTTTTTTTTAAAGAAGGGAATGCTTGGATTAACACAAAGAATTGTGCCGGGACCCTAAGAGTAGCAGTACTAATCTCCATCATCATAGCAGAAGCCAACTTTACCACGACTGAGCTCGTACGCCAACATAGGAGTAGACAACACTATTTATGGCACGACTATTTCTGCGCGCTAAAAAAGAGGCAGGCACGTTCATCAGACCGAATGGCTTTAGCACGACAGCGATTGACACCTCACTATTATACCATGTTTTTTTCCCGCATAGCGGACAACTACTTTACGCAAGCGTTTTTGTAAAACTAAAATTAACTTCGTCTACCCCTGTGCAGCGGACCCATCCCGGTTAAAAGCAAACGATCCCTTAGATTGCACCAAGAGAAAATAATGCATTGTCTTCTCTTGATTGTACCTTATTCTCTAAATCGGTGTATTACATTATGGCAAGGTTAAGGCTGATAGATTGTTTAAATGAAAAATCCTATACAACTCCCTTACCACGTGACTAACAGAAAGCTTAGTTTCCAGGTCCCCATTCTCAATCATTTCCAGCACGGCCAGAACCACGTGGTAATGCATCAAGACATCTACGCCTTTGCTCTCATCGTGTTCAGAGACGCCAAGCCTCAGGAGACTTTCCACAAGGGGCTGAGATACGTCATCCGACAGCTGTTCCGTCACAGCTGAGAGCCCAATGTGCCTTAAATGCCAGTAGCTTCTGTTTCCCTCCGGGACACTAGGGGACGTTATGATGTCGGCCATGAGTTTGAGGATCTTAAGGCGAAGCGATTCGTTTCTGTGGCTGATGAGTAGAGTAACAAACACCGGAATATGTCTGGGGTCTGAATAGAAGTGAAAAGAGAAAAACTCAAAAATAACGAAAAATTCATAAAGCATTGATAAATGACGGACAATAAATTATCCCTTCGTCTTTATGCAAGTTACCCAACCAAGCCTCGTTAGCATGAGCTAAATTGGAAATGAGGCTAGGATTGATGTTCAATTTACATGATGAAAAAAAAAGAGAGAGAGAGAGAGTAATAAATCGGGCACCGTTTTTGAATAACATATAATAAGCTGAACTACAGTAGCATTTTTGATGGAACAAACGTGGCGACGGTTGAAAGGACGGGGTGGAGGGGGGGGGAGAGGGGAGTTGGAGGGTAATTTCAGAGGTCATCTCTAATTAGTCCACCGTACCTGAGAGTCGCTTCGCCATCTTGCTCTTTGACGCCCGCTCACAGAGAGACAAAAGAACGTCTATAACTTCTATAATATGTTCAGGATCTGTAACACACGTGAGGTATTCCACAATGAACCAAACCTCTTCTCTTTCAACCTTCTCTGTCAAGTAGAACTTGATCAAACCTGCGCAATAATTCAGTATTGATCAAAAACAACCTTTTTTACATCCTAGATTGGCGTCACAATTCCGTGCCAGAGAATAATCCATTTCCAAGTTCACTTCAGCCTCTCTTTCAAAGCGAGTCCAAAGACGAAGTCTTCCTTAGAAAAGTTAGTTTTCATTCTTATGTAGACCATAAGTAACTACCTGCAGAAAAATATTACATCTGGACTCGGAACTCATAAATGGCCTATCGAACATGTATAGTTTTAGCTACAACATCTACGTGGAAATGAAAAACAAATTTACAAAAACAGCACATCGAAAGTTTCAAGTTCTCTTGATTCTGAGATAAAACTGATGACTTGTAATGCGTCATTTTGCTTTTGACAGTTTACTAAATCCTACTAAGATAGGGGAGCTACGGGCAAATTATGTGCATGCAAAAATTAAGAGCAGTTTTCAATTAACTGTTATCCGTAAAACAGAATGTCATCTTGTTCTTGTTTCTTCGTATTGTAATTCTGCTGTTTGTGAAAGAAATTTATTTTTAAAAAGGAGAAACGAATAAAATATGAAACGAATCGACCATAACCTCAAAGAAAGTAGATGCAACCGCAGCAAGGAGCGGGAAAATGAGGGCGAGCAGGTCCCAACTAGTTTTCGTTATGTCTGATTGGTTAAGAAGGAGAGTAATTTTTTTTTCTCAATGAGAAAAAAAAAGCTTCGTTCCCAGGCCTTTGCGCGCCTTCGTTAAAATTCCGGCGAGAAGTGGTTGCCATGGTTGCGAGCCAAAAAAAAATCGCCTAACAATGAGCATTCAATCGCTGTCATGCTTAAGCCATTTGATTGGATGAATCTGCCTGCCTACGTTTTTTGGCGAGCGAAATGTCGTTGTGAAAATAGTTCCGTCTACTCCTGTGTTGACGTACGATCCCAGTGGTGAAGATGGAAGCTCCTAGTTATGGTCTCCTCTTTTGAAACAAAAAGAGGACATTCCTATTTTTCTCGACAACAACTCATTACTTTATCAAGGCCCATACAAACCTAACAGAGAAGCTCTAATAATCTTGACTTCCTCCTGAGAAAGCTGTACTTCATTCTCGCGGTTCCAGCCAGCGGAATTTACCACGGTTCCATTCTCCCCATAATATTGCGTTACAATATCAAGAAAAAACCTAACGCCATATTCTGAGCGAAATCTCGAAGGGTAATCTTTTATCTGCGTCGAAATAAACTGAATATGACCTATTCTAACGTTAAATTCGCTTGAGCTCCAAATACGAAAATCAAACAAGAGGTTTTCGTGGACGCTTTGTAACACAGTATCATTTGTCACGCATTCTACCAGAGCTTGTAACGCTTTCAAAACTTGAACATTAATAAATTTCACGGCCATGTTTCGTAATATGATACCAACGTACGACAACGTTTCCGCAAACTCCTCGTCTTTGATGTCGTGTCCTGTTAAAATACTCAGGAGCAGAAACAAAAATAATGCTACTCCGTTGCAGTTGTGTGACTTGCAGAGTCTGTAAATCTCCTTCTTGTAAAACCGAAGATCGTGGTTTTCATTGATAAATACCCAATCCTCCTCCTTTTGTTGTGCGCATGGCCTTGCGCTTGTGTTACTGGGCAAACTGGTTGCAGTCTCATTATCCTTCCTTTCACTTGCGGCGTCTTCTGAATCAAAGCCGGGGGACCTGTAGGTGAAGCGAAATAGAACAGTTCTTAGTCAAGAACAAAGAAATTCCTTGGTTCCTTTTGTTTCTATTACTACGCTTTGTCGTAACCAAACACCAATGTGACTTGATCGCTAGACTTTGCTCGCTTTCAGCCGCCGCCTACATGTGCTTACTTAGAATTTCAGTTGATTTATTTGGTTGCCTATGTCTGTAGTAATTGGTCAGAACAACTTAAGCTGTTACTTTGCGAGGACTTGAAAGAAGTCAAGTTTATTTAACTCCAGAACCTAGAGATCAGTAAAACCAATTGGAATGATACACGCATTAACTAGACTTCAATACAGACTGGGATGTAAAATCACATGAATAGAGTGGTGTTAAGTACCTGTCGAAAGTAATTTCGGGATTGCTTTTTGGTTTTGCACTACTTCGCAGTTAGTGGTTACCTTCAAAACCAGGCACCACATTTCCAGCCAATCAGGGACAAGCAAAATCAGTTGTAACTTGCTCACGTGCATTTCCCGCGCTTAGCGCCGGCTGGATGCATTTGCTTTGCCTTATGATTGGCTCATTTGATTGTTCACTTCCACTGATTGGCTAAAGTAATTACTTTGGTTTTGGTTTTCCGACACTCAATCGAGAACCACTATGACTTGCGTTATTATCACTCTTGTAATTGCTCACCTTTCGTAATTTGCTCCTGATTTCTCCACGGTTGAATTCTGTAATTCATGCATTTCCAGCGCTTCACTGCTTCCATTCTCACTATGAGGCGGTCCAAAGTACTTAATTTGTTCCAATAAAGGTAAAAATATCTTCATGCCACCAACACAACGAAGAACGTCCTGGAAAACAATGGAAAAACAGCTTTTATCTCATTCACAAAGAGATGAGAACGAGTGACTTTCCTGACCCCTACCTCCGATCTCTAATCCTACCCTCTCCTCCCTGGCAGACCTGATAATGAATAACGATTGCAGTTATACAATCGAATTATGGGCTGATCACGCATAAAGAACAATAAATCTAAATGGCGCTAAATGCCCATGACTCAGCTGAATCTATACAACATCTATGGTACGTATGCGGAAAAATTATGCAATATATATGAACGAATCATAATTTCTTAAACAATTGGTGAAAACGTTCAAATCTGCCGCCATTTTGGCACACCATTCGCCTTCGCCTTCTCTCGGTTCTTCTCGGTGACGTAAATTCAGAAACACGTGACTTCAGACATGAAGGAAACAATAGATTTTTCAGTTCACAGACCTGTAAAGTGAACCCTCTGGCCTTCTTAATCAGCAGAACAGGTGTCGTGCAAAAATGAAGGATTTAAAAGTTCACATAAAAAACATCGCATTTTTTGTTAAACTTGCCCTTTTTTTCCCGCAGATATCTATTAACTAATGTGCAGATTCTCAGAAACTTAAAAAAATAAAAAAACACATTAAACCGGCTGGTATTTTACGGTAACAAAACTCGGTGCATGAGCCACTGGTTGGGTGCCCCCGCCTTAGCGATCAGAGAATGTTGACGGAATATTTATGATCTAGTATAGAGCAAGGGGTAGATTGGATTCACCGAGCGTATATTGAATTAATCGATGCACTCCGGCTTCTTTTTACCTTCATGTCCCATGTCGTACATCTGTGACCTGTTAATCTGTTTAAGAGGGCAATAAACCAAAAATTAGGTACCTTGTATAACAGCAAACATTTCAGCTGTAAACTCACTTTTTGGCGCGAAAAAATGCGCATTATCATATATCACAACTGGGACATCATTAATTGAACGAGTTCTTTAGAGAGAAATACCTGCCGTCCAACTGAACTCGACCCGGTTGAACTGGAGTCAAATCACTGCATATGTGGTCACTACTAGCCTGAAAGAAGAAACAACACGCTCCCTGAGTTAGCAGGCAACACGCGGGTCTCCCCGCGCGTGGTGCAAACTATCAACAGTTCAAGCAAAACCAAGACCACACATGCACCTTTGAATTGTAGTATAGAACCAGTTTGAGCATCAAGTCATTGAGTGCCGGCTGTGGGGAAGTAGCAGTGTCAATAGCTTGGAACAGATTAAGGTCATTTGGACCTGAAAATAAAAGAAGATCAAAGATAATAGATGCGGCTAGATGCGGCTTTATCATAATACCATGGAGAACTCTCGACAAAAGAAAGTCAACACAATCACCCAAAAACACCAAACAGAAGAACACTATCCCACGGAAATGACATGGCATCTACTAAAACTAAAAATGTCCTCTGTGGAGGGCAAATTATAGGAATTTAGGACGGAAACTTAACTATGCAAAACCCAGAGGTTTTACAATGTGGTTTCATTACGTGCAATTCGATGCACAGGTCATCAAAGACCAAAGGGTGCCTGATAAACTAGGGAAAAAGCAGATGTTATCCTGGGAGAATATTCTCTGCAAAGTGAATACTTTTCAATTCAACACTCACCAACAATCTGCGCATGATTAGTTTGTGCGACTTTCTTGAGTTTGGTGCCAAATTAACAAAAGCTCAAGACATTTCGCGCCACTTTCGCCGGCTTGGGTGTTTTTGCCTGGAACTCTACTTAGTTAATTTGATTGTCTACATATATCACATTTCGCCAATAGGAAGCTTAAGCAACGACGACGTCAACGGCAACAAGAACACCACAAATCGAGGTTCACGTTCAGAATCACGTTCAGATGAAATTTTCATTTCTTTTTTAAGTTCCGCCATGAGAGATTTACCTGCAGCGTGCAACGCAGTGATATAATGCTCCTGCAACCCTTCACTGAACACATAAACAGGACCTAGCTGACCCTGCAGGGATGTTGGGACACCCCAAACATAATCCTGCGAGCCCACTGCGATGGTGGAACAATGCGGTGAGCTGGGTTCGGTCATTAATCCTGTCAGGGAGAGTGCGATGGAGAAATTAAACTTCCGCGGTGGACCTTTGGTGTTTGGCAGTTCTTTGGGGGAGTACACGGTCCTGGGACCACTGGAACCAATCTGACACACAGCGAGGTCCTAATAATGACAGTGAAAAGTTATTTTGAGCAAGAATGATCGGCATCGCAGTTGAGGGAGACACTTAGGCAGTTGCAAAGATCCCGAAAAAAACAGGCTTCAACAGACTCGAACCCATGACCGTGCGATTGCGCTGCACACTGTGCACTGTTCCTGTATTCTTTTGTACTATTCGTGATCAATCTAACTAACTCAAAATCTCATTTCTCATCCGCAGTTCATCAATACGCAGTATATAAATATTCACTCAGAAAAAAATGTTTTACACAGCGATTGGTTCAATTGAATCTCTGCGTCTGCCGTGACCAAAAAGTATAAATAAATCTGAATGGAATTCGGAAGGTCACGACCACCCTTCTCTCTCAGGAAAGCGGATAGTTTGCGCTATTCATCACGCCACTTGCCACTTTTCTGGTAAATGTAAAGCAAAACTGTGGAAACCATTATGCACAACTTCCAGAAACTCTCCTAAAAATGCATTACCTCGCTGAACGATGGGAACTTCAGTGGAAAGTTAATCATAAGGATGCCATCAACGTACACAGACACAGAGCTTTGACCAAAAGGACGACGGGAAGGCAAATGTGCGACTGCTACGGAATGCTGGGAAAAACAAGGAATTGTCAGCAAATTAAAAATGAATCAAACGCCATATTTCTGATCACCGTGCTATATATATGATTGAAGGTCTAGGTAAGGCTACACAAGTTCGAGGATACGTTGGCCACGTTAGTTCTTAGTTGTTTAGGCAATAGTTCCCACCGTAGTCATGTTTGGAATTTGCATGATCTTCGTTTCGGCCACCAAAGAAGTCCGACCATTTTTGAGTAAGCTGACTGTTCAATGTTTGCTATGGGATATCCGTTGTTTGCCTGTGTGGTCACGAAGAAGTGTTTAGGTTCCTTATTACAAGAACTGTCTAGCGGTCCTGGAGTTCCCCTGGTTGGCAAACCCAAACAAACCCAAGCTTGTCTATACAAGTTAGGTCAGACAAAGGCTTAAAAGTCATGATTTAGACGCAACTTGGATTGTAAAGGAAGTTTTTTGGTTTTCTGATCACGAAAGGAAAAGACGAAACTTAAAACTATCCCTCGAGTCTCGGGATTCCCGTCGCAGAAGCGACCAACCAATCAGGTGCAAAACTAAACCCAATTGTAACTTAGCCACTCTCATTTTCCCGCGCATAGCGCCAGCTCTCTAAATCAATTTTTGGTATTGCGGTTCATTGGTGTCGAAGGCGATGTTGTTCTGATGCAAAAATTCACGTGAGACACACAAGGCTTAAAGGACGTATGTCACGGCAGTTTTGCTGTTTTCCAGTCAAAACTGAACAAAAATCATTACTTATTACCCGGCTTCACGTTGTTCATGAGTAAAATACTCAAATCTCAAAGGAAGACAACAAAACTAAATGATACTCAGTAACTTTTTTGAAGGGTGGAAGAGCGATCCAAGGTACATTTTTTGGCCATTCCTTCAAGATGAGGTGTAAGAATTTTTTCAAAAAAGGAGCTATATGTTTTCAAGTTGCGATCCACGTTTGCCATCCTTAACAACAGAAAACAGTAAGTAGTCACAATCTTAAGTAAACAAATTGCATCATTATTTTTGTGTTGCACCGATTCGAAGACGTCTTTAAGCACTCTACAGTGAGATCAGAATGGTGTGACATATCCCCTAAAAAAAGCCACAAAAATGTTCATTACAGATCTACACGCGTCCAAAAGAAGAAATCAGAGAAAGACGTTCCAAAAACTGACCATACCCAGTTCTGGTCGCAGAGTTGGCAAACCGGCACCGTTACAGTCGCGTATTCCTTTCTGTGACATACTGCCACCACCAAATGACCAGTGGAAGCGAAAAAAGCTTCTAAACCAACTCCAGAAGTGGTGAGAAAGCTGTGGAAATAGTTATAAAACAACTAATCATGATACACTTAGAGACAGCAACTATAAATGTTCTTTCCTACTTGAAAATGATGTTAACAGTTGCAGTCTGCAGCGCAATCGTTCAGTCACGGGTTCGAGCCTGGATCTTTCAAAAGAACCTTATGGTTATCTACAAATCTTAATGTAAAGCGCGACCGAACTGAAGTATAAATGATACCTAACTATAGTTAATGCACTTACCTGTACAGGCATCGCCTGTAGTGAAATATCTTTCTTTCATTGCTTGTTCTTCGTCTTCGTTCGTTCTCTTTAATGTCAACACTGACTGGCCCCAAGCAAACCCAAGCATGAAAAGTAAAACTGTTTCCTGGCCATTTTTGCAACCCGGGAACGGCGATTCCCTGCCAGACAAATAAAGTGACAAGAAAAATAAGTAGACTGCAAACTGACACTGAATCTACGTTGAAGCAATTGGCCCAGGTTAAATTCCTGTTTGACGTCAAATGTGGGTTGAGCTTGTTGGTTCCCGAATTCAATTCCACCAGGCCTTGGAAATAGACAACTGGTTGCCTCCTCCCAGTTGGGATTCTTAACGTTGTTCTGTTTATTTGGATTGTTACTTTCTATACACGGCCCCACAATCTTGAAGCTTTAAATATTACCGTGTATAAATAAAGGTTCTTTATTTTACTATGAATGTTAGCGATTTGTATACTTTGTAAAGAATCCAGTGATGCTACTACAATTTTGAAATGATCCAAACTCGGCTGAAATCCACTGCGACACTTACCGCAGAGGGATGGTGAAGGTCAAAGAAGTGTTTGGCTCTCAAGCGACTGCTGCTAAATGACATCTTGACAAGTGCCTGAAGCACCCGATAAGCAAATGGCACCTGTGCCAGAAACATACGTGGTTGCATCACGTGGTTGCACACAAGCAATAGGGTAAGCGTTAGAATCAGGGTTTTTACGGTCAGCATTAGATAACTCAGGGGTGAAGTAGTTTCCCGCAATGATGACAATCCACACAAAACCCCTAACCGTAACCCAGACCGCTGGTCACCAAATCGACCTCACCCGATGTTATTTAATGCTAACCGGTTCTTACTCGCATTTTGACTTCTTTTTGGCTGCCACATGGCAGGCTTGGGTACTAAGCAGACGTCATTGCGTATGAACGCAGCAAATTAGCTGGAAAATGGTCGCTCTCGTTTTGGATAATCATAAGTAGAATTCCCAAAGAATTTTCACTGTATTGTCCTGTACACCAACGTGGCCTCCGTGACGTCAGATGTGCAAACTGTCAAATAAGTAGTCGACATTTACACTTAACGGAACATGTCATGAGCTTTCATCTCATTCCTTACAACTCTGTACATAAGTCAGTGCTACGCGACATAGGTGTCAAAGTGAGCTAACCATAATTGTTATCATCGAAGTTACATTGAGCGGTCGATTGTGTTTCTTGCAACTTCGGGTGATCCATATTCTAAATTCTTATCCACCCTTTTCCTGAGCAAATTACAACCGTACTATAAACGTACTCGGGAAGGGGTTGTCTCCAAGACTTACTATGGGATGTAGAGGTTAATACTGAATTACATATTTAACTTTCTTTTAAAATCCTTTACCTGTGCGCCATTTTCCAGAGGTGAAAAGAGAGCAATCACTTGCTTGAGTTCACGTGACGTCACTGAGTGTGAGCCAATGCATTCCAGGATGCCAATTAGAGATTCTGCAGAGTATAAATATGCATTTCAAGGGTGTCTGAAATGATTTATGTTCATAATCATTTATGATTTATGTAGAGCACTGCGAAAATTACAAATTCATCACAACCGAGAAGAGGTATTAATCCTCAAATCTGCGATTACAATTGTTTTAGATAATCTAAATTCTTGCAATACATAGAATATAGCAGCTTTCAATTGAGTGTTCACCGGGTTAAGTGATCGGCCAAAAAAACTCGTCTCACTTTCTCAGCTAATCGGAAACAAAGCAAAAGATTGAGTACGAACGTTGAAAATCAATTGGGTTTGTTTAGACTGAAAAGTGAAGCCTAACACACGAAAGAGACTCGAAACATACATAGAGCATTATTGGACTTGAGGAAAGACAAAAAATCATTCAAAGAAGAGAGTGTATCCGTCTTAAGTTTGCAGATTTTCAGAAAGTGCACCATGTCTGCGACTGGGGAAATAACACTCAATTTTCTTCGTTCCTAGTCCCCTGCTCGTTCAGAACAAGGCAAATAGCTCACAGACCAAGCCATGATATTAATCCTCGAACTCATGTCTGAATACTGATATGTCGAGCAAGGGCCGAGTTGTTCGAGGTAGGGTCAACGCTAACATTGGGTTAAGTCCTATTAGAACCTATATGTTGTCATGGTATTTATCGCGTTTTAGCACGAGCCCTGCTTCTAAAAGGGCTCTTGTGTCTTCTAAACACGCCTTTATTTCGCGAGCAAGCCGACTACACGTATTCTGATTGGTTAATTCGATTGTCTGCGTCTGTTCTGATTGGCCAAAGTAGTTACATGTACTCAGTTGTGCTTTTACGAAGCTCAATTGAGGAAACGTTCTAAGAATCGAACATACCTGCCCAGGCATTATCAATGTTCTGCATGTGGGACTCTAAAATCATCACCACTTTGCTAAACACACCGTTTGTGCTGCACAGCATGGCATTAGGCAGAGAGAACCGACATAAGCCTAGGATACACTCTGTTAAGTATCTGGCATGGAAAATAAAATACGATTATGCAGTATAAGACGACCATTGCATCAACCAATATAAAAAGGCGGCAAGTTAATACTAACGAGTGTTTAGTACATTAGACGATGCTTGTAAGACAACTAAGACCAAATCTGGACGCCCAACCGGACTTCATTCGTGCGAGAGTATTTGTGCAATTTTCAAGTTGTTGTCGCATTCTCTATTATGCTGATTTTAGCGCCAACAATGTTTTAGATAAGTGTTCAGCCTAACTTAAGTAGCACACGTGGTCATTGGTCAATTCAATCATTTATTTGCTTCTGACTCGCTATGAGTGGTGATCGGCCAAAAGAATTGGGGCCTTTTTCTCAACCAGTCAGAAGAAAACCTAAAACCAAATG
>BLFK01000704.1:7155261-7157697 GCA_014634185.1 Astreopora myriophthalma | reverse complement strand
GGCATTCACCCCCCCCCCCGGAACACCGTAAAAGCTCGTGCCCTCGGACCTCGAATTGACAGTCGTCTAATTAATGCTCCTTCGCACGTACTCCTTAAATTACTATGATCAATTATTTCCTTAATTAAATTTAATACTTCCTGCCAGATTTAATGGGCGATTTCTGCCAATGTAAGCTGACAATCAAAACAACTGACCTTGTATAAATCCAGGACAGAAACCACATCCCGAAAGCATCCAATTCCAACAAACACGGCCTAAAAATAAATTTCAACAAACGTGGGGTGCATTTTTGGGGGACTATTCCGGAATAAGAATAAAATGAATGGTCGGTTTGCGCGTTCTTTTGGGACTTCTCAATGGCAGAATGAACGGAATAAACTGAATACGGTTTACTCAAAATACATAGAAGACGCGTACATTTGGGATTATTTTGGCGCGAAAATCATGCGCGCCCGCCGAAACGTCAGTCTCAGTCGTGTCCAGACTATTCCGAGCGTTAGTTCTCAGGTCACCTCTGCAAAACTCCGTTAATCCTAAACTGGAATAGAAATAGAACAGTCTCAAAATAATTAACAAATTGACGTCAGTTTTTTATGCGTCTGTCCTGTTATTGATCATAAATTTCGTCATCACATTGTCAAAGTAGTTTGCGGATCCACTCGGCTATCGCCTCGTGGATCCACAGCTACTTTGACAATGTGATGACGAAATAACAGGACAGGCGCATTAAAAACTGAGGTCAATTTGTTTTTTACGATAACAAAAAGGTAGGAGAGACGAAATTAAGACGAAATGCGAGACCATTATAAATTCACGTGTCTCTCCGCATATTGACCATAAAAATTAGCCAATGAGCGCGCGTGAATTTCTGCAGTTATCGTAAAATGCACCATTGATAACGAGAAAGCCCAGTGTTTACACGTGACGATTTTCCCATCCGATCCGCGGGCCCGACAGTATCGAGACACGACTCCTACGTGTGTTTGAAGCGCAACCCTATGGCCCGATTTTCATTGACGTGGCGGCTCCTTCTGAAATTATCGGTCCGACTGCTTCAAAATCTGTTCCACTGCAACAGATTTTTGGATTCAGCCCGATTTTCATTTCATGAATAGACCGGAGTCAAAATACACGTACGATACTGGCCGACAAATCGTAACGTGTAAGTTGTACATCTATGTACGAGACGTCAGCAGATATTTCTGTTATGCATCAGTCAATTGAAACCCCGGCCCCCCGGCCCCCCGACCCCCGGGACATGGCGGGGATTTAACGCTTCCATAGCCGGGATTTAACGCACTTTTAACTGCGCGTTGGCCCCGGTGGGCGGTGGATTTAACAAAATGCCATTGAGACCGGGGCCGTGGGGCGGTGATTTAACAGCACGCGATTACCTAAAGCGGGGCCGACAGCGGGGATTTAACATGAAGGACTAAACAGCAAAGCCTTCAATCTGATGAAACAATCTAATACGGTAAATCTGTCATCTAAGGACTGAAATGAGTGAAATTCGCCTCTGTTTTCATATGTGTGTAGATAAAGATCATAGTAACCAAGATAGTAACCACCTATTCTCTGCAGAGAGGTTGCAGTTTTTAATAAAAGAAAGAAAAACAGTTAAAGGTTGACATTTGCGTCGAATAGACCAACGATCCCGATTTGAGTTGAGTTTCTTCATTAGGTTCGGATGCCCCCGCTATGCGGAGCTTTTAACAGACGTCTTGGCCCCAGGGGCGGGGTAATAAGCCGTCTTTTAACACTTGGTAAATGTTAAATTCCCGCGGATTGGGGGGCCGGGGTTTCAGTTGACTGGTGCATTAACCAGTATTTATTTCTATTTTGGGTTCCATGAAGGCATCTGTATTAAATATCTCTAAATTTCAAATACCACAAAGACTTACTTGGAGCACTGCCGAGTCGTCACAATCCATGATCTTGGGAAAAGCATCTGATGAGAAAAATATGGGAAATTGTATTATATTAACGCTGAAAAAGGACATCATTCAGTGAACATGCAGACTACTCTATCATAATTTGTTAAACACCACTCCTCTCTTCAAACGACTAAGACTTAACTTCATGCGATAAAGTGTCCACATCTCCTCTGCTGAAAGGTGCCACCTATGGGGAGAAGCCAACTGGGGTGGCCGGTGGCAAGAGCCATGGCATCATTGTAAGAAAATTCCAGTTTATGCATAATTTCTAAATCTATGCACTTACCAAGCATGCACAAAGTCCTACTGAGGTAAGCTGCAGAGTGACTACCTTTCTCCCTTGAAAAAAATATATACATGGGGATGATATTCACTTTACCTTCAGCATACATTATTGTTAAACAGCAAATTTACTCAAATGAAGCTATGATCTTCCCAGTTATGGATGAATTTTAGCAATTGCATAGAGAAGCCTGAAAAAATTCAGGACTTCAACGGG
>BLFK01000704.1:7132761-7152761 GCA_014634185.1 Astreopora myriophthalma | reverse complement strand
AGCCAGACCGGTCAGTTTGGAAAGAAAAAGCAACAATTTGAACAAACAGTTGCTTGATATCCTTCACATTCTTCTAGAGGAGTATAGATATCATCCTCAAAGTGAGTTATTTTGAAGGCATTGTGGAGTTAGCCTTCCCAAATGCCCAGTCTGGCCAGTCAGTTCTGTCAAATGGAAAGTGCCCCAAACAAACAATTCATTTGACTTGACTTGCTTGATTTGATCTACTATGTAGTGTCACCAATTAGTTTGCCAGCACTAAATAGGTTTTATATTGGCCCTGTTTCAATTCAATTCAGTTCAATGGTTCACAAAATGCACAGAATGCATGAAAAGATGTCGAGCCCTAGAGCTAAAAGTCCTCCCTTGGGTACCCCTGAGTGAGCAAGGACTCACTAAGCAAATTCCCACACTCCCCTCCCTCGGTGCTGCTAATTTTCGCAACCCCACCGTCTCGGCGCATTTTAATCAGCGCAACATAAAACAAAAGGCTTTTGTTTTCATGTGTGATGAGGAATTTGAGACAGCACAATGGGCCATTTCTTGATACGAGTAAACAAGCTGGTGCATTCACAGGTAAATGTAATTAAATGTAATTGTGCCGGGATATGCGATCATTCGTAAAGTGAGCTAGCATTCGCAATTGCAACTTGATCGCTTAAAAAAAAATTGTTCACATACCTTATCATTAAGAAAATTCCGGATTTCTTGCGATCCATCAAATATGCTGCAATGAAGAATCACAATTTCAGTGATATTGCATCCGCAGTTCACTTCTACAAAAACTTATTTGTGAAATTGCAAATCAAATCTGAGGAGAATTTGCGTTAAGATTGTCCTGGCAAAGATGCAAGCAATTGGGAACGTGAATGCACAAAGCAGCGTCGAGGACTTTGAAAATCACTGATCAATACTAGCCTGTTAGAGTCATCAACGAGCACAATTCTCGAAGATTCCTCGTCCGCCATTCTTGTTTTGGAATACCAGAGCAACCCTTGTCCCAGGCTCCTTTGGGTATTTAAAGATTAGTCTACCACAGGTCACCCAATCATAGAGTAGTACTTGTGCCACTACGCTACTACCACTACTAATGACTACCACTACTATTTCTACTACAAGTACTTTAATTACTATAATAGCTGCTACTGTATCACTTGGGTGTAGTCCGGGACCTTCCTTTATCCGGAGAGTCGTCGGGTGGGCGGTTATCCAGTATGATCCACTCAGCCTAAACAAAAAAAAAAGAATTAGCATTGTCAACGAATTAAATGTCATTAGAGTAGAAGAGAGAGTGAATTTTAAGAACGGTAAATGTGTGGATTTTTTTCTATGGTGATCGGGCATATTCGGAAAAAAAGTCCGAGTGCCCCTTACAGGAGTCGCACCTTCCGATTACTAGTTCGGAAGCTCTACCACCGAGACCGCCGAAACTCCCGATAAATTAACAACAATACCTCGTTCTTTTCAATCAGTATTAGGATAATATTTTCTATTGTTTTCAATCGTCTTATAGAATTCATAGGCGTGATACAATCGATGTCAAGATATTTTCTCACGCTTAAACTGCGAAAAATCATATTCAAGACTTTGGGAATTTGCATTTGTTAACGGCTACAAGATGACGCCCAACGTAATGAATTCAGCCAAAATTTGCGGTCTATTTTCAGTTTGAGTGGGAAAATTCCCGGCACCCGGAAAAGGCCTCAAATAGACTCAATCACTGGTAGTCATTACAGTTCCAAAGAATTTCATGAAACATGTCAATCCAACCGCCTGTATTTTATCGAGTGTCGAAGTATTCTACGTTCTTTTATAGAAACGTTGCAACGAAGAAACCAATCCAAAGCGATTACAAGAAGGAATGTATCACTTTTATATGGTAGAAATGAAGCGCCTCGACGCAATTTTGTAGCACCTCATGCCAGACATTCAGCCTCCGCGGATAAAAGTCAGCCAGTACGCTTTGTTGCGTATAGCGTACTTTGACTAAAAGGTTTCACTTAAGGTATGAGTATCATTAGAAAGGTCAACACTTAGCAGCGTAAGGAAACAGGCCATTTCCAACTCGTCGCTTACAAAAGGACTAGCTAGTGTGCTTCTATTCTGTGCTTGTATGATACAAACCTTCATCTTTGTCAAACGAGCAATAAAGTGCAAGTAAGGCAAATCCCCAAGCCTCGTCATTTCTTGCTATTGCTGTAAAGGTCATTACGTGATTTAAATGACGTCACTGCATTTCCCAAATGGTACCTAGTAAAGCAACAGTGAATTCACGCATGCGCATACTGAATGCCAAAAAGAAAACAAACAAAAACTCTGGACCAGTAACGGTACCTCCGGACGTGTTGCCTGAGCGACGTACCATGACGAGTCTCCCCGAGATTTCGGCCCGCGGAAAGCTTAACCAACCACCAGTTCCTCGCTACTTTCAGAAACCCGTCCACGACAGCCTGACGCGGCAGTGAGGGAGAGAAATGTCGGCCCCTAGAACATATGTGACAGATCCCTTTCATACTCAGTTCCACTAACTATGTTGTAGGATTTCGAGCAATATATATTGAAACTGTAACCGGTTGTGTCCTCAATGGAGTAGACTGGAAGAAGACTGTTCCAAACATTGGCGCATGCGTATTTGCCAAAACTGATAAAATTCCAGCAACATGAGTTGCCTTGCAACATAACATTACACAAACCTCCGTTGGCGTCTCTGAGTACTCTCCTTGACACGCTCCACAGCCACAATGTTTGTTCGATTTGTCTTCGATTTGCTCAATCAAAGCCTTTTCAACGAGCTGACGCCTACTTTTGCTTTTTCATTACACACCTCAGTGACTGGCCGAAAAATCTGGCTCACTATAAGCCAATCAAAAGAGCGCACCGAAAACCATTTCCCCGCACTTAACGTCAGCTTCACAAACTGGCTTTGTTCTTACAGTACTCAGCCGAGATTTCTCCATCCAGACATATCATTTAATAACAAACCAAACTTACTTTAGCTACTACAGTTACTATAGCTGCTGCTACTACTACTACTACTACTACTACTACTACTACTACTACAACTACTACTATAATAGCTGCTGCTATATGACTTGGGTATGGTCCGGGACATAATAGTCAGGTCTTACACCAAGCACTAGCTACCCAGTCATAATCACCCAAAACTCTCACCATAGATAATTAAAAAACGACTTTAAGTAAATAGCTTCGCCTAATCTTAATCCTTTAACTTTTTTTTTGATAGTGGTTATTTTAAATAGCTTTTACACATAGCATTTTATACGCAGTTTTATTAGTTTTATTATCTATTTATTTCATTATTATATTCTACTATAGTCGTGTACCTTTTCAGTTTTTTTCTTAGTTTACATTTACATATTGTACATAAGTAGGCGAAGAGCTTCCCCGTGGAGACTACTGATAAAGCCATTTACTTACTTACTTGCTTACTTACTTACATAGTTACTTACAATAGTTGAAAACAAGTAGCTCCTTTTAGTGACGTTTTTCTGTATTCACGGCTCACTAGGAGACCATTGTGCTTGTAATGAATGTGATACCGTGGTTAAATAAAAATATATGATGATGATGACAATGATGATGATGATGACGATTATTATTATTCTAATGCTTTTTAAACATTTTCTTTTAGGATAGGAATACACACGAGAAAACAAGTGAACAGAATCTAGAGGGTGCAGCGCAGAGCAGCAAGGTTTGTCAAACAGTGCTATTATGAACGTACGCCTGGGACAGCTAAGCGATTAGTCAAGGGGCTAGAATCGCTACCATCAGGCTAGAGAAGGATGAAAGCAAGATTATTAATGATATGAAAGAAATGATTATGAAGTGCGGTTTAGAAATTATTAATGATGTACAAAGCGGTAAACGGTCTTGGGGACTAGTCAAGAGCTGTCATAAGTAGCTGCTCAAATACCCCCAAATTCGCCTTTGATGGAAAATATACAATATGGCATATATTTGAACTGTAGATATGACAATTTTGATTTGATGGAATGATCATCGCACTGGCGTAGCAATTTAAACGGGGCTTGAACCCATGACCGTGCGATTGCTCTCCACCCTGCTCTACCAACTGAGGTATTAAGCCAACCTGGAAGCTAGTCAGTTACGAGTTGGTGTTATATCCTATACAAGGTGAATGCATCATTGAGAAAGTATGAAATGCTATATATTTGAATGAACTGCGCGGGTTGTACAAGAACAATATAAGACTGGAATAGTTTACGTTTGAGTGTTACGAGTGAAACCTTAAAAAAAAATGCTGTCAGAAGCTACTTCTCAAAAGAGCTGCCGGAGGCTTTCCCTGCTGTTCTTAAACGATTCTTTTAAAATTAAATCATCAATGTAATTTTAACATCTAGGGTCAGTGGGTCACCCCCTTTGTGGGGCTGCAATACAGGGCCACTTTGTTTTACGTCATGCAAATTAGTCGGAAGGCGGCCAACAACAAAAGGCATCTTTTGTTATTCAATGATATAAAAATGAGTGACCCTGTATTCTGAAATTGGACTTACGTTCCGCGTGACCAATGATTGGTTCGATTCCACATGATTGCATCGTGACTGGACATTGGTGAGCGAGAAGTCCAATGGTGTCATTTATACAAAGCATAAGGTCACAAAAGCATTGCATTCATAAATTTAGTGAAAAGTTGAAGGCAGGACGTTGTTTCCGTTCCTCCGAAAGAAAATGCAAGCAAAGCTTTTTCTCCAATCAATAGCACTGCTGTGCATTGTCTTTTCAACCAAAGCATTTTGGCTGTGGAGCAAACCAACACAAAAGGAAATCAAGACACCAGTGATAATAGGTAAGACTGCATTTCTTGTTTTTAAAACAACCGCTTTTTAGTCAGTCTTAAAGTTGTGAGCAGAGAAATAGTCGTGAAAAATGATTGCAGTTCTGCTCAATATAGCCAGAAGTATATGAAGGTACATAGAGGTCCATGCCGTCCGAGTCCTCTACTGTTTCGGTAGTCAACGAAACGATATCAAATGGTGCGTTCGTTGCCGGGATATCACTAACTACCCAGTTTCTGTTCCTATATAGTTAGCTAATCTAATCAGAAAAGATGGAGCTTTTTTAAAAATATATTATATACACTTCGCATAACTGTTTGGCTATGAGCAAAACTACGTTGTGTAGCTTTATCAAATTGTACCTGGAAAGTTCAGACTAGAAGAATACAAACACGGGCTCGTATGATGCCATAACATATCAGCCGCGTTTTCAGGTGTTGTGTCTGGAATTCGATTCCCACGCAATTTGAGCCCAGGGATCTTTTGAATTCCCCTACGGCCGATATTTTATACAGTTTTAAGTATACGAAAATCAAGAAGTATAAAGAGCTGGGATGGCTACGTTTGCTCAGCGCATGAAAGAGAGAATGGTTTACAAGACGCCTCCGGCCTTCAGTAGAACTGAATTGTAAGAGGAGCTGTGCGCCGACCAGGTTATTTTCGTCGTAAAATGTCCGGTTACCGCTTCGGGTATAGTTGAATTGTAAGGCACGGATTTTCTTTTTCCTGTTTTGTAATCTCCAACTGTTCAACGCCCTTTTAAAAACACGCTCTTGATCAGGGTATTTGTGATGCCTGCAACTCAGAACACACACGATGAATTTTCTCGAACACTATTAAATATCGCGCGCCCTGTCAACCTAAGGCTCTCTCTATCTTTACCTCCATGATTCGAAGCTGCAAAATTTCATCGCTCTCGGAAAACGCTGGTTCTCCGGTTTCCTTCGATCAGAAACTTCTTGGTACATGGCACGCATTATGAGGCTTTGAACTTCCTGCTGCCGACTTGCTAGTTTCAGCTCAGCTTAGTTCCTCGATTGGTTAAAATGATAAATTTAATTTCAAACCGCTTTTCATTTCATTTCACGGGTTTTTTTATTCAGGCAATTATATTAGTTTGGACGGAAATTTCATGAGTAAGCCGGCGTCGCCTTCAAAACTCCTGGTCCGTACACTTGTTTATGCCAGCTTAGCTGCTTAGAATGAAAACTGAAGTCGCTCTTTTAGTAGTGCGAAGCTAAAGAACTTTTTTAAGGGCGTCTTATTTCTTCGTGGAATGGGAACACTGAATATTAGATTTATCTTTTCCTTGGAACTTGTTTGGGTCGTGAGGAAAAGTTTTAAATTCTTGCTTTCCGTGCGAATTATACTGACATAAACGAAAGTTCCAAATCCCTTGGGCTGCATTAAGGGTGTGTTTTCATTGACTATTGTTTACCGTCGTAGTGTATTGTGTGTCTGTATTGAAAGAGAGAAGTTAACTAACAATTGAGATTGGAAAGGCAAAATTCTCTAACTCTAACTCAGTGTTTAGACTTAATCACTGCTCTTAGACCTAACCCTTCCTGAAATGCTTAATTATCGATTTTGGAGGCTTGACTCTAACTCTGGGCCATAACTCACAAAAATAACTCTATGAATAACCGTCCCTTGAAAGAAAAGGGCTCTTTCTGTGATTACGGGAGCGGGGCAGGGACGCAAACAAAAGAAACAAAAAGACATAAAACAAAAAACTCGAGATAAAGCCTAATCCCAAGTGAACAAAATACAATGGTTTCCCATAGCTGCAGAAAGGCCTAAGTCCACATACAAGTCACCTTTTGCATTTCAGGTAATTAGGTAGGTCTACTTACTCGCTTATCTTTGAAAATTCTTGCAAGCCCAGCTGTTGTTAGAATAGGATTGCCACAGCCAGCATAAATACAACTGAATTCTCTCAGTAATGCGGATCGCAGACAATAGAAAGTAGGCGAACTATAGTATGCCTATCTATGCTCTATTAAATGCCGAACAATTTACAATCATGGACAGCGTTTGCAATTGTTTTATTCGGTTCTCACAAATTGTTTTTCATGGGAAAGAAGGAAATGTTTCAAGCAGGCGCCTTTTGCTTGCGGATTCGGCGTCATACGTGGGTTGAGTTTGTTGCTTCTTGTCCTTGCTCTGACAGGTCTTTCTCCGGGTACTCCTTTTCCCCCCTCTCCTTTCAAAACCATTTTTGCCCCTTATAGTGTCCCCAATTAGTCCCCCGCGCTACATACAGTTGACGCTTAAATAAAGTTTATTACTATTATTTTCGTGCTGGCTCAGCTTTAACAGTCGTTTCTCGAATGAAGGCAACATATTCGTAGTTCGTGAACTTCAGAGATAAACGCAGTAATAATTGCTATCATTAGTTCCAGGTACAGGTGGAAGCCAACTAGAAGCCAAACTTAACAAACCTACAGTTCGGCACTGGTACTGCACCCGAAAAACATCGGATTACTTTACTTTATGGGTCAAGATCGCCTTGCTGCTACCTTTCGCCGTAAACTGTTGGGTTGACAACATGAGGTATGCCGATCGACTCGCTCACAGTAGGTCACCCCTCAGGGAGTCCAGGCTCTTGAAAATGATATG
The DNA here is from genome assembly GCA_014634185.1 of Astreopora myriophthalma. NCBI lineage: Eukaryota > Metazoa > Cnidaria > Anthozoa > Scleractinia > Acroporidae > Astreopora > Astreopora myriophthalma. Next base: position 7,145,322 of record BLFK01000704.1, on the reverse strand, counting down.
GTACTTTATCGCTAGTTTATACAGCGAACGAAACCCCTTCGTCAGCCTGGGTTTCCCGTGAACCAGCCCCTCAAAAACCTTCTTGAGGCGCATGCGTAGAGACGTGGAGCTTCACTCTTCCTGGATGGGACATCCTCCTTTGCCAATCTTTCTTTAGAATGGCACGCAATCCTTACCAACAAGGGAAAATTGCGGGACGAGTATGGACGGTGCTACCACAAGCTAAGGACAACTCATCATTTTTATCCCCTGTTATATGATATCCAAATCGATGCGCGCGCTCTGATTGGATAGTCAACTACGGTTCATTGTGCCAGTAAACTGATAAGAATTTCGCGCGTCTTCGGAATGATAGAGGAAAGCACTCGAAGAATTCGTAAATCACTCGCCTGCGGTTCATGATTTACGAATTCTTGTCGTGTTCTTTCAAATACCCGCGGGCCTTATCAGCCTATATTCCATGAAACATTTGGTCTGTTGCCGGCTTGATTGAATTATGCAATTTTTGTAACACATATACACCGACTGACCCGACGAATTTGTCGCGAAGTTATTACGTAACTCGAGATCGAAGCCCCTTTTAACGAAGTGATCACTGAGTTGCAGACCAGCGACATAACATCGTAAATATTCTTAGACTAGTAGTTCAGGGTTTGGAAACTGGCCAAAAATAAACATCCAAACAGAAACTAACACGCATGCGTTGGGAAGGGAAAAGCCCTTGCAATGCGCATACTACTAACGACTACAACCACTATCTCGGCTTCCTTCGAAGTTTTTTTTGCTTGCGGGTTCTCTTTAATTACCTCTCGTGAGATTCCTTCAGTCGTGATCTGGAGATGGCTTGTTGTAGAAAAACTGTAGTAAGCCACCTTAAATGACAATTGTTGTCGTTATCTAGCCCTCTCACATCTTTTTTCTCGTTTGATAAAACTTAGACTTGTGTTTGACGAGACCACAAATACGTTGAAGAACGCACCGGGTGTGGAAACCAGAGTTCCTGGATTTGGCAACACTCGCACAGTAGAATATGTGGATTCAGACAATCTGGTGGTCTATTTTGCCCCAATGGTCAACAAGCTGGTGTCTTGGGGATACGAGCGAGGTGTGACTGTCAGAGCAGCGCCCTACGACTACAGATACGGACCAGGTAAGAGCTTCCTGCGCCCCACCCAGCGGGGAATTTATGAGAGAGACCAAATGACCGCTGCCCCTCTAACATCTCCCATATTTTGGACAAAAATGGTAGCCCTTAGAGCCCAAGTGCCAGGAAATATATTATCCAAGTTGAGATTTCAAGGTACAATAATTTCTTGTAGATATTTAAAAGGTCAAGAAAAGACGACTGTCGGAGATCTAGCAGCAAACCATTCTACAGCACAGCTACACTTCAATTCAATCTTCCTTTACAATATCTGGGACGTGGCAGCGGATTGGCAAGCTTATGACGTTATCTCTTGACTGATACGACAGCGTATCTCGACGCTGGACAAAGCGACAACAAAAATACAGCGAGCCGGTTATAATGCACTCAGAGTAACTCCGGAACAATTCTTCGATGCTTCAATGCTTCTATCAAAATTACAAAAAAGGCACTTGCGGCACGGTCTACAATTTGGGCGGTGCATTTTTAAGTTAAAGTGTCTGAGAAATAAAGAGCTTTCGGGGATCATTCACTTTTTCTAAAGATCACTTAAGCAACATGTTTTACTCTTACAGAGTCGCAGTCAGAGTATTTCACAAAAATTAAGAAGTTAATCGAGGAAACTTACTCAGCGAACGGCAACAAGAGAGTCACCTTAATGACTCACAGCTTAGGATGTCCTCTCACTTTGGTATTCCTAAACAAACAGACGACCGCCTGGAAAGACAAATACATACTTCAGTGGATTGCCCTGTCAGGTTAGTATATTCGGGGATAAATATAACCTTGCCTTAATCAAGTTGGCCCAAGTACCCGTTTCTCAAATGTCCCGAAAAGTTTACGGGCCCCAAAAGCAATTCTGATTTGTAAAAACTGCGATCCGTATATTCTGAAAATCTGGTCTTTTATCATGTTTTCTATATGGACTACTTGCCTACACAAACAATCCCACAATATTAGCGGCCTTAAGATTGGACTACGAGTGCGAGTTTTCCGTACTGAGCATTAGGTTTGGAGGTCGATTGTTTTCGAAATGCGCGTGCTCAGAACGAAAAACTTGTACTTGGAGTCGTACTCGTACTCCAATCTAAAGGTCACTAAATTATTACACTCGTTATAATATAAGCCGAGAATTTTGGGAGATTTGATTGGTTGATAGTATCGCCATTTCCACGTAATAGTGGTATAACAGTAAAAATGGTATAACAGCAGTGGTATAACAGCAAAAAGTCTCGGCCTCCATTATAAACAAATAATAGCATGACCTGTAGTGGTATTTGGCAATAATACCGCCTCGTATTTTGGACAATTTTGAAATATCACTCGCGGTATCATTGCCAAATACCACTACAGGTCATGCTATTACCTATACTAACAGTCTCACCAAAGTTCCGGAGTATGGAATTCGAGACCGTTTCAAGACTGGAGTTTTTTCAGGCTTTTTCGTTCAAGTTCAGTTTACTACGATGCTTACGCTAAAAAGACACATTTGTTGGACTAAAAACATTGAGTCGGCGGTTTTCAATTGAAACTGATTAGATAAACCAATACTCAAGGTAACCGTTTTAGCCAATCAGAGCAGACAGAAACCGCATTAACGAAAGAATCGATCAGAACTGGCAACAAATACATTAGGCCAATTCCGGTAAGGCACAAAGAGATGAGCGAGAAAGTAACAAATAGTTTTCGTTTTTATCATCGCCACCATCATCATCATCATCATTATTACGCACGTCACGCCAGCGAGTTATGCGATTTCCTTCATGTAACGTTATCTTGTCACTATCATTGTCTTTATTAACATCGCTATTATTTTCCCTATAATTTGTCTTCGTTAGGCCCCTTTGGCGGCTCAACCGAAGAAATTAGACTATACGCCTCTGGGAACACACTGTTTATCCCGCATTTCATTTTGAACCCGCTAATCGTCAGAAGAGAACAGCGCACGGACACAAGCAACATATTCTTGCTTCCAAGCCCTGAACTGTGGTCAGAAGACGAGGTCTTGGTCAAAACTCCAAATCGCAGTTACACTGTCAACAACTATGATCAGTTCTTTGAAGACATCGGATTCCCGCTCGGAAAAAAGTTACGAAAGTTGGTAGGGAACGTCACGCGTCCACTGAGTGCGCATGCTCCAAACGTAACTGTGCATTGTTTGTATGGTACTGGGATATATACGGCTGAGAGGTTCGAATTTGGTGAGGGACAGTTATGGGATACTGAACCTCAAGAGACTTACGGTGATGGAGACGGCGTTGTTAACTTGCGCAGCCTCGAGGCCTGCGGTAAGTGGGATCAGCGGCAGCTTTATCCAGTAATTCTGAAGAATTACCCTCTAGTGCGACACAATGCTGTTTTGAACGACGAAGACGTACAAAGTTATGTCAAGACTCTTTTGTTTTAACTACATGTACATGTAAGAATTTTTTAATTTTTTAATAAAATCGAATTTCTGGCGTGTGAGTGAATACGGCTTTAGCCCGAGATGAAATATTTCTGGGGCACGAGAGCAGTGGGGACTGGGGCTAGTCTAGTTGAAGTGCAGTATATGGATATGAGGAAGGGCTATATGAGAGAGAAACGTCATGTCGGTTATCATTCTAGGTCAACTCCTCGTCTAGTTCATTGTTGCAGCGCGGTCAAAAGCTAATGGATTGGGGCAAACGCTCCTGAACGTGGGCTACAATAAAATTTTATTTCCGAAAAACCCACGAGTGCCTGTTCGCAGACTATTTACACGTGCGACTATTTTAGTCAACGCATGTGGGGTGTTCGCACTGTGTACTCTCGTAGGATGGGATATTGATATAAGAGCTTGGTCCGTGGCCCCTACCCAGATTTTCTGCCCAATTTTTCCCACCCGATTTTTTTCCGGCGGGCTGTTTTGGCATCCGTCGGACAGTAGCTTGTTTGTTAACTCCGCGCTCAGGTCTGCCTCCTGTTATGTATATCGCACATTTCGATGTTAGACGTTGCAGGTTCATGTTTAGTTACAGTTTTTGTTGCTCAGCTGAATTCGCCAAAATCAACTTAATGGTCTTGTTCATGTTGTGTACTGCGTAGTGCAGCTGAAATGCGGTTTTGTTGCTCGTGGACGTCGGGATTACCCGCGGCAAACATCACTCGTATGAAACCGCGTGAGGAATCTTCGAACAACTCTCACTAAAAGTCTTGCATCATTAAGATCAGTTCAGTCAATCGCCGTGTTAAGAAGGGGTTAAAGGCCTTTTTTAGTTTTGCGTTCTTTTTTGCCATTTATGTCCTTGAGGCTTTTTTGACGTTTTGATGGACTGAACTTTGATCGGTGCGCAGCATGCACCATTTTCACGCGAACTTTCGGCCAATCAGAGATAGCTTGGCGCAAGCTTGTTTTGCCTTTTCTTTTGGCTTTGTGTGCCTTTTCTTTTCGGAATAAAAAAGTTTGTAGTTTAGATTTTTCTGTGCCGTTCTTGCCGTTTGTCCTTGCCTGATACCGAGGACTTGCGTACTTGAGGAAAAAGAGCCTTTTTTTCTGCGAAGTTTACGTCGCATTACTACACAGTGGGTAGTAACTTTTTTAAGCCTGGTTTCCATATAGACGTAACAACGTCGCAAACAGTTTGCGATGGCTCGATCGGAAACACTCGAGACAATTTCTATCTCTTGCGTCTTGTTTCCGATCATCGGCGATTGGTCGGGGATGAAAGGTGTTTCCATTCACGTCAACCTGTTTGCGATCGAGCCATCGCAAACTGTTTGCGACTGTTTGCGACGTTGTTACGTCTATATCGAAACCAGGCTTTAGGCTCCCGACGCACTGGGCGTGTGAAGAGCCACCTGGTGGAAATGCTGAATAAAGCCGTTATTATTATTATTATTATTATTATTATTATTATTATTTTATACGCCGATCGTTGCGACCAGCATATAAAATCGCCGATATCTAGCATGTCAGATATCGGCGATTAAATTCGCCAAAATTCGCCTAGTGTGCTCGCTCCAGCGATTTTTTACGCCCGTCGCGCAGCGAAGTGCTGAACGATTCAACCAATAACACCTTACGATTTTATAACGTGTCTGACTAAAAATGGCAGGCAACAGCGAACATATTTTGAAGGAAGCCTGGGAACAAAAGTATAGTGAGTGATAGGAGCATCATTAATCTCGGTAAATGGGGGATTTATAAGAGTATACGACCTCTGCCTTGATCCAATCAGCATAAATTCGGTTTTTGTCATGTTTAGGGTACGTTTGTTAGCTATCGACCAATTTTTAACATTTTCTAGATCATGGTTAAGACTTGATTCTATGTCGCCTGTATTGTCACCCGCATATGTTAGGTGGGTGTCATCTGCGCACATACATGGCACACAATTCATTAAACAATTTGGCAGATCATTGATACACAGTAAAACCCACGTATAAGAACCAGGCTAGGTTTTTTCAAGTTAGCCTAAACAGGTTCTTATATAAATGGTATTTAGTGTAAAATTAGGCTAACTAGGTTCTTAATTAGGTTCTTAACTTTTGCTCAAGAAATAAAGCTGAATTTTTAAATGATCTGGTGTTCAATGTCCAAAAACAGTATTCTTGGAGGCTTCGTTAAGCAAAATACTATACTATTTTAATCTGATTCTGTTACAATCAAACCTATAGTACTGTATTTATTTTTTTTTTTTGAGAAAATTTCTTAATTCTATGTATATATTTTTTCGAAAATAAGAACCTGTTTTAGGATTTTAGCCTAAAATGGTTCTTATGTGAAGGGTGCCTAAAAATGAAATTTTAGCCTAACAGGTTCTTAAATGTTAGGTTCTTATACGCGGGTTTTTACTGTATAGCAAAAACAACAATGGACCCAAAATAGTCCCTCGAGGGACGCCGCAACTTTTGAGTGCGGTTTTCAAATATGACTTAAACCAGTTGTAAGAGATTCCTTGTATGCCGTAATTATTTAATGTAGATAAAAAGGATCTCGTGGTTGGCCGTATGCAGTACTATAGCGTCAACCACTGATACATTCGAAAAAAAGACGGAAAAAGGACAGACTTGAATTTATAAGCTTAACATTTTATTCAATTCCCTTACTAATATATACTTCCTGTGAATACATATTAACTGCAGCCATTTCCAGCCACCTAAAAGAATAGCAAATCTACTTACAGAGAAAATAATATATATCACAAACTGACCGTACTGCATACACAGCTGCGGACAAACTGTATCCAAAAAATTCCCTGCTGTAAAAGAACTCTAAATAAGTGCCCCAAACCGTGAACTTTTATGAGACAAAACACTCCAGGTTCACTTTTGTTACAGAGTCAAGTGAAAGTAGAGGACTGGCCAAAGGTTGAGTGGTGCAGTTTCTCTTGCGCTTTTCAATTATTGCAGTGGCCTGGCTCGAGTCTATGATTGGATAATAGTAATCAAGTTATCCTTTGTGCGTTTATAAAACAAAACACTACGTCATAAAACCGCCTTCCGTTCTAAACTGAGTGTGAGACAATACGCTCGACCTGTATGCTTCCAAAATGCGGGTAAAAGTTTTCCTCCAGTCAATAGCATTGATCTGTGTCGTTTTCTCTGCAGACGGATTTTGGACAAGGAAGAAACCTGCGCCGCCAAACGAAATCACGACGCCAGTGATAATCGGTAACGTAGAGTGTCTCATTTTTGAAAGTATTTTCATCAAGGCGTTACTTTTATTACCACAACCAGCATCAGTAACCCTTCCCGTTTGTCAAGTGGTTCGCTTAGCTTGTCAAATTACGGCTATCGTTAATAACTCTCCTCTGGGGTTACCGCATCAAATGAAAATGATTTCTAGTTGTAGTAAAGTGACACCGTAGTGTGTGCACTTAAGAGTCAAGCAGACCGAGATAAAGTCATCTGAGAAAAACTATCACAAGACATTGCCGCGACGGCTCACGGCTGAGGTGATTGGTGTGACTGTATGGGAACTCACATGCTTACATTTGTCGCGGCTCAGCGCAACCACAAAACAACAGAAGAGTCAAGCTTAGGAGCCACTTTATGACGCCATATTCTAATTGACAAAGATTTCCAACAAATCATATTCTCGTCAAAATTTTGCTAGTTTGCCGGATGATTGTGTATTGTTATGCAAATTCAGCTATTACGTAACGGACAGTGCCCCTGGTTAAGTGCAATAGCACGATATTCAAGTTCTTTTATGCTGCCATCAAACGCTTATGTTCGGACATGTTCCGAACAAACCTTTTTATTAAACCTCTCTGGAGACATCCTAGTATATCGATAATAGTATTCTCTATCATCAGTGGGAAGTTCTTCGACAAGAGTGTCGTATGCACCAAGGTTCTCTCGATTCTGGAAAATCTTTCGCACCCAGAACTTTCGCTTTGGATTTTTCGTTGCTTGCTGGCGTTTTCATAGTGCAGCGATGGTCGCATAGTGCAGCGATCCTAGCGATCGCAACGATCGTATCGATCATATGAGAACCAGCCGCAGACGTGAAAAGACCTGAGCGGACGCTATGTCGTGTATTCAGTTGGGACGAAATTTCGGCGTGGCCGAGAATGAAAATCAAAACTGAAACGTGAAAAGCGATTTTCTAGTTCTTGTTGATAACAGTACACTCCTTTGTTTCGAAGTTCAGTAGTGAATATAAACAGCTGCGGTAAAAAAGAGGTTGCAACTCGCAAGTTGAAACTTTAACAACGAACTTTTGAAACTTTAACAACAAACTTTAACTTTAACATCAGTTTGCCACACTCGGCAACGGAACCAAAGAACGGGTAATGCAAATGCGAACAACAACGGTTTACTGGAGAGTAATTTCTGATCGCGATAAAGCTACAGCGAACTGAATGTTATGTGATAGCCACGTCGCAATCACGAGACCACTTTCGCGTTTAACACCACAACATGTGAGGTAGAAGCCGGAAATGACCTGTAGTAAGCTCTCCGATTACTCGTGTCATGCCACATGTGCTGCTCCTCTCAGTAACGACTGTTCGCAACGTTCGTCTCTCGCGCTACAAATAAATATCGCTTGCCTGCTCGATGGATCTTTGCATGAGTCAGCTGGATAGTAAAAAACCTTCAAGTTAAATTTTCAGGGGAACGGATCGCGTACAGCTAAACAAATGTCTTGGAAAGTGATTGAAGAGAGACGTCCACTCAAAGGTGCGTTCTTTCACTGAATTGTTTGTTTGTTTTACTAGTTCCCGGTACAGGCGGAAGCCAGCTGCAAGCAAAACTGAACAAACCAACAACTCCCCACTGGTATTGCAGCAAAAAGACATCGAATTACTTTACTTTGTGGCTGAAGAAATCCTCGCTGTTACCTTTCGCTGTGGACTGTTGGGCTGACAACATGAGGTATGCCGATGCAGAGACACCAGGTCACCCACAGTGTGTCCATACTATTTGACTGGTACTTTCCGTCGTGAGTCAGGTTGACCGGCTGTGGCCACAATATAACTATTGTCCTCTGTTCAAATGGGAAATATCAGCCCGGTTACTGAGATGAAAATGTCAGTCAAGCCCGTAGAAGAGGAATGAGTAGTTGGAAAAAAATCATACGGGTAACCTGGTTGGGGTGTTCACATGGAAAATTTCCAGCCCGGTTACCGAGCGCAGAAACCTCGGGCGGCTTATTAGTTCTGCGATTTTAACAATTGTTTTCTTTCGATAAAACTTAGGTTAGTGTTTGATGAAACAACAAACACCGTCGGGAACGCACCAGGCGTGGAAACGAGAGTTCCCGGATTTGGCAACACGAACACAGTGGAGTACCTAGATACGGACAATTTAGTGAAATATTTGGCTCCAATGATACAGAGTCTGGTATCTTGGGGATACGAGCGGGGTGTGACCGTTAGAGCGGCACCATATGACTTTAGATACGGACCTGGTAAGTTTCTATAGCATCCTACCGCTTCGGCTCATTAGGCCCAAGTGTTTGCTAGGGATTTTCAAGGGAGCGAAACAAGCAATCACACGCAGAAAGAAGAAGATTCAGGTGCGCAGGGAAAAGCCTACGAACCGTATACTTGTTCAGATATGCCGCCCCTCGGGTGTGGAATATGCTGACTGACAGTACCAGAAATTCCTAAACACTCGCGCCGCCTTCAAGAGCGCTATTCACAATATTGCAACTTCTAACTAGGTATATGTACATGTAGATATTTTAAAGTAGATACATTATTTTTTGTTCTTTTGCTACTGCTTTGTTTAATTTATACTTGGCATGGAGATACTAGCTCTTTCCAAGCTACTCTAAACGCGATAAAATTTTATGTATGGAAGGCAATGGACCCGTTGCAGGATCTCGTCACGTGCCTGGATATCTTTTGTTTGCAATGGTGCTGCGACGCAAGCCTTGCAGCACTACTGTCAACTAAAGATCCTAGAGAGTCGCTGTGTATCGGAAAAAAATCGTTTCGAAGCACTTTTCCTATTTTCTTCGGTGGCCAATATTTTGCTTATGTAACAAAGCAAGCCTTTCTGGGATTGCGTCACAGTATGGCGTCGATAGATGACACATGACTAGGTCCTGCAGAGGGTCCATTGTAACAGCTTGGACAGGGTCCGTAAGGCATCGTGGGACAAAATGAAACACATAATTGCAATACTAGAAACTGTAACGACGGTTTCCAGCAACAGGACAACACGTTTTGAAGCAATGAACTAACCATCAATTTAAACTCTTGCAGAGTCGCAGTCAGGGTATTTTGCAAAGCTGAAAAATCTAATCGAGGAAACTTACTCAGCAAATGACAACAAGAAAATCACTTTGATCAGCCACAGTTTAGGATGTCCCTATACACTCGTTTTCCTGAATAAACAGCCAAACAGCTGGAAAGACAAATACATATTTCAGTGGATTACGCTTTCAGGTAAGTATTGTCAAAATAAACCAACAGATTTAAAGGTGGTTGAACAGCAACTACTCTACTTCTACTACCAACGTGAGCGCATGAGAAATCAATATCTCTAACGCCTTGACAAGTAGAAACATGGAACAGTCTTCAATTGGGTGTCGTAAAACTAAAACCGGGGTTATCACTACGGCCAATTACATCAGACGCTCTCAATCGGATGAACTAATCAAGAAAACTTGAAGGACAAAGCCAATGGCGTGAAATGCGTGCGGGCAAGTTACGTTTGGTTCTGATTTGATTTTTGATCAGTGCTAGTTTTGATTGGTTGAGAAAATGGCAATAGTTTTTCATGGCCAATCAATAAGCGAGGTGATGCAAGGTAAAGGGTTTGATAAATTACTTTCGGGAAACTGCCTTAAACTCGCTTGGAAACGCTTTGCCCGATGTCTAGTGACTTGGGATTTCAAAAGGAAAGGGAAGCGATCAAGGGTCGATAAATGATCGAGCTATAGTACCACAAACTGTAACATCACTAAGTTAAAAGCCAACCTTTTGTTTCCTCCTCACCCTTTTGCAAATTTTCAAGTGATTTGGCTGCTGAAGCGTTTTTAGGTACAACTAAATGAAAGTTCTCCCAATGTTTTGCCCACCAGGAGTCTGGGGCGGCACCGCAGAGCAGGTCAGTTTATTCTCATCTGGAAACACACTCGGGGTCCCGCATTTTATTTTGAACCCGCTGAAAGTCAGAGGTGAGCAGCGCACGGATACAAGCAACATATTCTTGCTTCCAAGCCCCGAACTGTGGTCAGGGGATGAAGTTTTGGCCGAAACCCCAGAACGCAAGTACACCGTGAACAACTTTGATCAATTCTTCGAAGACATCGGATTCCCACTCGGAATAAAACTACGAAAATTGGTAGGAAGCCCGACTTATCCGCTGACTACGCATGCTCCGAACGTAACTGTCCATTGCCTGTTCGGTACTGGGGTAGATACTGCCGAGAGCTTTACATTTGGTGAAGGAGAGTTCCCGGATACTCAGCCGAAAATAACTTACGGTGACGGAGACGGTACCGTTAACATACGCAGCCTACAGGCCTGCGATAAGTGGAATCAGCGGCAGCCGCAGCCTGTTATTCTGCAGCGATACGCGTCAGTGAGCCATAATGGAGTCTTAAGTAAGGAAGAAGTGCTCAGCTATATAAAGACTCTGTTAATTTGAGCGCGTGTCAATCCAAGGCTTTGTTAAATGATGAAATGCAGCAGTTTTGTCTTTTTACGGTGTAGTAAAAGTCTAAACATAAATTTTAAAACACGCGATTCTTCTTTGCTGGCAGTAAATTTACCCACAAAAGTTTTGAAACGTATTGAAATTTCATTGTCAATATACAGTAAAGACACGGCGTGATTTCTGGGCTTGATATATTAACATGGAGGTCCCATTTTCAGGTTTAATCGAGGTTTACCCACAGGTTAAAACTGGTTCAACTCGTGCCTACTTTTTATCTTCAACATAACTAATCCTGGTCACGATCTCCACTTCGGCAAGGAACAAGTGAAGCCAGAGAAAAGTCTTACCGTCTTCGTACCTTGTTAATACTACAAGTGAAGTGATGAAATTTCGTCTAGTAGTTCTTCTTCGATGGTGAATCACTTTGCTGCTAGAAGTTACGTTTATTTTTATTTCCGTTTTTTTTCTTCAGGAGCTATCGATCGAGATGGATCCCCATAGTGCAAGCGAATTACAGTATTAAGTCCACGCATAAATGAATACATGATAAACAAATAAATGATAAATGCATAAATGAATAAGCTTTTCTATTCATTTTACATTTACGAATTAACAATTCATTTGAACATTTGAAAATATCTTCTTTGTCATTTTCAATCTCCTCATTTTGTATTCCCCATTCCTCCTTATAGTAACATCCTCATCAAGAAAGCACCTTGTTTCAAGAACTCGTTCCTCACCAGTACCTTTTTACAATTAAAAAAAAAAAAACTCGCCCAATCCCCTTACACAATTGGGATGGAAATTTTACTCGGCAAATCCTTGTTTCTGGCGGATTATTTCTGCATAAACAAGTGTGTCGAAGCTAGATTCAGCGGTTCCTGTTTGGCTGCAAAGCATTTTGACAGAGTTCCAATAATCCTTATTCCCTCGTACTGAAACCAACTCTCGAGTCGTGATGTAAATGCTTTACATGAGATCACTCTTACACATCTATGATGAACATCTTACTCAACAAATCTTTCCGGTGGATTATTCCAGCACAAGTCAGACTGTGTCATAGTTGCATTCAGTTCCTCTTTGGCTGCAAACTGTTTTGACAGAGTTGCAATAATCGTCTTTCCCTCTTACTGAAACCAACTTTTGAGTCTACGATTTACATGCTTTACCTGTGATCGCCAGAAAAAAAGTTTGCAGATAACGTCTACCGCTGTACGCTTCCAGTGGCGGATCCAGACTTAGAGCTAAGGGAGATGCAGCGTTCTTCTCGATTTTGAGGCAGCTTTATTATAACCAAAAGATTTGGTCCAAAAATAAGGGGGGGGGGGGGGGGGGGG
>BLFK01000704.1:7118833-7131202 GCA_014634185.1 Astreopora myriophthalma | reverse complement strand
ATGCTGCAAATCACGAACCTTGATAATTTGATATCACTGAGTTGTGCCTTCAGATCTAAGGTTGCTTTCGATTGGGAAATCCGGATTTAGATCTTAAAATCCGGATCTTCGGATTTCCAATCGAACACAAAATCCGAAAACAGATTTCGCCACCGATTTCATTAATTGAAATCTTCCCCGACATGGATTTCAGTTAACAAAATCCGTCGCGAAATCCGATTGGAAATCCGAAGATCCACAATGATTGTTAGTGGAAATGAACTAACAGGTAACTTAATACTTGTTTCATGTCTTGTTTATTAGGAGTGGATGATAACATCCAAGTCATCAACAACTATGACCTCGGAGATCTGCAGATTGATGACCAGCTGAATCAACTTCATGTATTTTCAGGTAGATTTGTAGACGTAACTAAGTAATTTGTTCACCTGAGCAACAATCGATTGCCGCAACGATACTTTAGTATTCGTCTAGCTAGGCTCTTCGTTCTCAGTGTGTTTTCATCAAAACGGGAACTGATTAAGTTTGACGGTTTTCATTGGGGTGTGGTTTGAAGATTGTCCACGGCAAGGGCTCTGAATTATATGTCTATTATTAACTTCCTCCAGACGGCCCCATTGAGGAAGTTTCCGTATTTGAACCTGATCTTCCAAGTCACTCAACGATTAGAGTGCGACGTCAGAGTTTGGACGAGGACAGTTCACTCAAGGTTCATGGTCTCACGGCCAAGCAAGAATGCAATGGAATCCTCCTTCAGTGGGACAGACTGACCTTGCCTTTCAGGTACGCATACGCCGTATTCAAAATGGCGCCCAATTTATTATTCTTTTGTGTTCATGTAAATTACACCTCCATGTCTCATTTCAGAGCAAAAATTCTTTTCAATTCAGCATACTCTAACGAGGTTTGGTGGGCTAATTTTCATAAAGACACAAGAATAATTTATTGTCCGCCATTTATGAATACGGTGTATACGAAGGGCGAATGCCAATGTAAACACTGTAATACAACCCCTGTATCTTCAACTTTTTCCCCCGTTTGTTTTGGTAAAACAAAGTAATCTACGCCAAAAAGACGCGAGGTATAAAACAAAACATTTCAACCCTCGGCCGATCGAAAACAGTTTGTTTTTGTTTTCCCAAGAATCTCAGCTCTCCGTCACATTGCTTCTTTCCGGGTCAATTTTGTTTTCTAGTCCAAACAGACCATCAGTCAACAAGGAGTTCAAGCATTTTAACATTTATAGAAGTTCATATTATTTCCACAACGTGGCCGGCATGACACCATTTGTATCGGGGAAGCTGGATAAGACTTTACAGAATTCTGCAACTAACGATTTCAAGGATTTGTACCCCCCTGTTAACACAGAGCTGTACTATGCTGTTACCATGGTGAACGGAGACGGACAGGAAGACAAAGACGTAGAGGCGAAGAGGGTAGGATTTTGTCGGCCTTTCAGTCCTCACAGACCGCGGACGTAAAGAAAAGTGTGTCGATATTTGTAAATGTCACTTTACATTTCCTGCTGCCGGAGGCGATAGAGTCAAAGTATGCATCCAGGAACTCGCGCAGCATAAGCACAGGAAAAAGTTCAAATGTATGATTATACGCCAACGCTTTCCACAAAGCACTGAATTTGGATTCACGTCTTTGTTTTGAAGTGCACGGCAAAGAAATGTTCCAAAATGCACGCGCGCCTAACGTGCAGAGCACTTGTTTTAGCTTAGTTCTTCAAGTTTCCCTCGACTGCACCTTGGGAAACATCAAGGTCATCAAGACTGTTGGGTCAGTACAACACAAAAGAATACTCTTTAAAACCGTTAAATGGAAACAGGGATGGAAAATTTCCCGTATGAACCCTTCAGCCCGGTTTGAATTTTGTTCCAACTACGCATGCCTTATGTGTATTTTTAGTTCTTCAGTCTGCCTTTGGCGGCTTTTTCATTAATTATTCATGGCCTAAAAGTCACCGTGAAAACCTCCCGTGCACGAGCTTTAAAACCCGATAAAACAAGTAAAAAAACAAGTAAGCATAGCTTGTTTTTCTTATATGCCAATATTTTCCTCTCACAATTTGAACCATTGTTCGGACTCCAGAGTGACACCATCTTTGCGGAACGTTTTTGAAGCGATATAAAACACTCCTGCTCGTTTATTAAACAGTACATAACCGGGCTGCAACTTTCTCATGTGAACAGAAGAGGGCCTTGGTGACAGGATAAACTTTTATCTATTTTTCTTTTAATTAAAACGCTTTTGTTTATCATCGAAGACAGAGCTACCCGGCAGAAGAGAGGAAATAAACGTATAAATACATCGCAGTTGGCGAGATATCAATGAAAAAAAACTTCCAAAGGCCAAAAAAAGTTAAACTTTTATTCTCACCTGAAATTATGATTACGTCGTAGATTGAATTTGTGGGTTCAATACAAAAGTCAGGACCTTTATTCAGAATAGTTCCAGATATCATCATTGGGAAAGTCTTACATCACGACACAGCTTACAATCCTGTACGAAACCAATATCTTGTTACGTTTGATTTGGACGTCGATAATGATGTGCTCCCAGACCAGCTGTATGCCTTGCGGTTCGACACTTCAGGAGCAGTGGTGGACAGAAGAGTACTCAATTGCACTATTAGCAACGCAGGTAATAAAAACAATGCCAGGGTATCGGGCCTTGAATGATCGGACGAAGTACCACCGTTTAAAAGCGAATAAGGCAATGCTGTGTCGGACACAAGTTCCCGCTTCATTATGTGTTCCGACTCAGGTGTGAGGCGTGCAAACCTGTCGATATGGTGCTGACCTGATTTGATCTCCATAACAATGTCTTGAATGGTTAGAAAGCAATATTTTTGATATCGACAGATTTAGCCTCAGTTTTATTCAGGTTTTGTTGTTACAGTTGTTTCTTGAGCTTAACCATATAGCTTTTCAGTCTTAGTTTAATTAAGTAGCCCGCCTAGAATAGCTTTGCTAACTGTAGGCTACCTGTAGGTCTTTGTACTTGCAATTGTTGGAATAAAGTGAGAGTTGTTGTTGTTGTTGTTGTTCAGTCTGATTTGTTGACTGCTCGCTCTCCTTAGGGAACCAAGGCTGGCCGAGTGTTGTTTATAATGTCATGAACGATGAATACTTCATAGTTTTTCAACTTCGAAGCGGTACCATGCAGTACTTGTCAAACAAATATGTCATTGTCAGCCAGAGAGTGCAGAGCTCGAAGACAAAGCGAGCAGCTGCTCCATCTTTGCTCTTGAAGACCACGGGACAAGGAGGCCCGACTGACTCTACGAATCCTCGAATCAAGTACAACAATGTCACAGGTAGGAGGTCACGTGATATAGAACATGTTTAACTCACCTCTTCTGAACAGCTCAGTGATTATACCTTATGCGGTTACATGAACGTTATTTAAGTGAAATCGTGGCATTGCTGTAGAGTTTTCTTAGGGTGCTTTCCTTTTGTTTGAACTGGCCGGCCAGACCGGTTACTCTACAAAGAAAATGCAACAATTTGAAGGAAAAGTTGCATGATATTCCCTCACACTCTTTTAGAGAAGTGTATATCATCCTCTAAGTGCGCAATTTTGAATGCGTTTTGGATTTAGTCCGGTCTGGCCGCTCAGTTCTGTCAAATGGAAAGCGCCCTTAGAGTAAAAAACATAATTACCGGTCGACGCAGGTATCAACACAGCGAAGTAGTCAGACATCGAGACAAAAACAGCCCCTCACTGCTCATAAGCCTGGCCTTTGATTTTATTTATTTATTTATTTATTAGACTTTCAACAAGGTTGAGGAAAGGCTAAACAGGTGTGAAAAACACCTATAAATAAGCCCTCCAAGATAAAATTAAAAGAAAAAAAATGTAAATACAACTAAGGAAAAGAAACATCAAGATAAATATAAACATAAGTAGTAGAAAACAAACTAAATTATATCAATGATGAAAATTTAGGTCTACAGTTAGCGCAGCGGCATTTAGTTATCCAGGAACAAGTATTAGAACTAGTAAACTGATCATTAAATAGGGATAGATAATGACTCTTAAGAAGTCGTTTAAAAATAGATAAAGAAGAGCAATGACGTACCTCAATTGATAAGTTATTCCATAAAGGAACAATACGATTAAAGTAAGAATTAGCAAAAGTTTCTGTTTTAAAAGAAGGTAAATTGTATAACGGCCCTTTGCTAGCTCTTCTCGTACGCCTTATTGGACAATATTCCGAACAGAAATCAGAGAGGTCAAGGGAATAAAACCCTTGTCTGCACTTGAACAAGAAAGAAAGATCAAGCATTTCTCGTTGCAAGGAGAGAGGCATGAAACCACAGGCACTTAGTCTATCCTTATAATCAATATCAGATCGAAGAATAAACCTAGTAGCCCTACGTTGGACACCTTCGATCTTCATTAAATTCTCCTTGCGATGAGATGACCAGACAGGGACACCAACTTCCAATTTCCTACGATTTGCTTCCAATTTACGAAGGGAAACAATTTTTATCCAATAATAAAGTATGCTTTAGGTAATTAAGTGCTAAGTAAGTGCTAAGTAATTAAGTCCACTCCGTGGAAATCAAAATGACGCTTTCAAGTTGATGAAAGCCCCACAAACATGATGATGGCCACAACTCGTGTTTAACGACCAGTTTAAAATTGCACAGAAACTGTTCCTAGACAATTTCACGTATTCTCTCTCGACATTAGTCAGTGACAGTTTATACATAGCTTAAAATGACTGGACGACACGACTCATTCAACACTGTTAAACTTTTGAATTACTTTAATGCAAGAGCTTGACTGAACTACAGCGATGAACAAGACTGAACTATGGCGAAAAGCAAACATGGCATCCGAGCACATAAGGAAAGACACTCGGGAATCCTGAAAACGAGTCTCGTATAAAAGGTCAAATGTACGTCAAGTAATAAACGCTCTAATCTAACAAACATTTTTAAAAAGTTAATATAGTTCAACATGGCACTGGTAAGCCTGCCGGTATTCTCATATTTGAACCCTAACATCCAACGGTAACGGGAAAACAGATGCACCCTCAGCAATTTGGCGTAAGTCTTATAAGTGCAGTCCTGTGCCTTCCGCAGCTTCTTCAAAACTGACCACAAATAATTATAACCTGTCTCTTTTTATTTACTTCAAGGTGGTTACGTGGGAGCCGCTGTAATACACGGAGCGCATAAGGGACTAGCAGGTTTATTTGTTGACATCAAAGGAAATGTTTTAAAAGTTGAACCAGTCGCCAAGTTTAATGGAGACATTTATGAGCCAAATATCTTCTTTGATTCTAAGAGAAACGAATTCTACTTCACGTGCACAGTCGAGAGTGGCGCTGCTGTAGAGGCGAATTTCAGTTTACAATCTGGATTGGCTATGATAGTTCTCACCAAGAGAGATGCTCATGGTGAGCATGCGTCTAACACAGAGAGCGCTCACATACTGAACTTTGTTGGTTACACAAACAAGACGTTTGCAAGAACCAGTGGGTATTACAATGAACACGCTGACAGGTATGGCGTTTTCTCATATAACCGTCACTTAAATGAGACAGTCGCTTTCTGCGATACGTTCTTGGTAATCTGGCCCCCAGGCGGAATAGATTTATCCACTACACCAGTCAATCAATATACAGTGTATGAAGTGTTCTCTAAGTATGGCACTGACTTGTGGATAACTTATATTCATGAGGTAATAATGATATTTTTCCACATATTGCCGGAAACTTCTGGATAGTGACATATATCAAGGCATAGTTATCCGGTCCATAGAGAAAAACCCCCGGCCAAGACAAAATGGTATAAACTCGCGTCACTATGCATTCTTTTAAACAAAAGAATGAAAGTGAAGTAGGATAAGAGTGTTTACAACTTTCTGAATGAGTTTCCCCTGTACGAAAATGAACGCGGGCACTATAGAAAACTATTGCCCAGTAACTTATCACTATAAATGGTTAACCACTGGTGTTTGCACGTTACAGATTGATCCTGTTTTGGGAAGACTTCGACGGCGCAACACACTTTCTAAAAACAGCCTCTATTCTGGTGACACGTAAGCGTTACATCCTGGACGTTAAGCCATATGATTGCCTGGAAAAAAAGCAAGCCAGATCACCAGCGGCAGTGTACTTTCCAACAATTCACAACCATTACCTTTTTTGGCAGGAGCCAAATGCTGGCTCTTGGGCAATCGGAGGAGAATTCCTTCAAGGTCGGGGATTTATATGATATTCTTAATATCTAAAGTGAAACTTTTGCCAAAGAACCTTAATTGTAAAGGGAAGCGACATTCACCTCTCCGGTTTGCGTGATACGACTAGTGAAAGTTCATTCTTGCCTACTGGAGAACTTTTTCTGGGAGGTAGACTGTGTTAATTTCACTCGTTATTACGTATATTGATGAGTATCCCAAACACATAACGAGCACTCTGGCGGGAAATTTCTCTAAAACATGGGGAAGCCCTACTGGAGCCTACTGGTCATATTACATTCCTTTATGAAGTCGGATCTGTGCTTTGACTCTTCCACCTTGATACACACTAAGTTTACTCACTACCCTCCAGGTAATCTGCGAGCTGAAGTTGGCAGAGAAGCGAAGGATCCCAAGGCAATGTACAACAGCAAGCTTTCGACAGCATTTGTTTCGTGGCAAGAAGCTGATGGAGTGTTTGCCCGCCAGGTTACCACAACAAGGCAACCTCTGTGTAGTCCCGTTTGTACCTCGAGCCAAAAATGTGCAATGCAAGACACTTGTGTTTCAAATACGGGAGGTGCGCTTTGATATGCCTAATACTTAAAACAAATCGTATTGAGGGGACTAGTTCATATCCGCACCTTGTCTTGGCTTAGAATGAATAACATGGATTTCCATTGCTGGCGAGGCATTTTAGAATAACGCCTCTTGGGCAATCTTGGGCAATATTTGTCACGACTTTAAGTCTCAAATTTGAAATAAGTGCGTCCACATGAAAACTAAAGCTAGCTCGCATTGGGCAAACTCAAGTAATTTTCGCGCGCGGGCGTACGCTCACAACGCGGATACACAGTCTTCAAGATTTCAAGTAGTTGTAGTAATATGCGTTGATTTGTCGATGTGCTGCCTTCTATGAATGCATGGGAAATGTCGACGCTGCTCGAGAGCTTAGCACGTCACAGTACAGTAGCCTATCCTTGAACAGTTGCATTTGCAAGCTCAACCTGTGCAAAGTTCAAATCAGAGCCTGTGTTATATTTTGCAACTTCACTTTTGAATGTAGTACGTGAAAAGGAGGATTGTCTTATATTCTTACCTTTAGATTTCTGCGCAGTGAACAAAGGAGGATGTAGTCATTCATGCACTTCATTACATCACTGGAAAGTTCGTTGTTCGTGCCCAAGGTCGATGCAACTTAAGGAAGACGGCAAAAACTGCCAGGGAGGTGAGTTGGGCCTCGGGTTTGTTGAGGGGTACATTTGTTGCTTTTTGTCCCTTATCCAGAGACAATGAGGAGAGAGAACGAATCCCCCATACCTGGCCTTCTATCATGGCCTCTTATCCAATTTTGGTTCGAATTATGAGGATAGTTATCCTGACCTGGCAATTGTGAACCATGGGACAAGAACCAGTGCCGTAAAGACTAAATGCAAATTGCTGGCTTCGAAGCTCTCCGGCGATGTTTGTCCGGCTGGAACAGGATAGAGACATGTAAATCCCGGACAGTGTTTTATTGCAGTTTCGTTTTGCTCTCTTCCCAGTCCCTCAATGTCATGGTATGACACCTGTCAAGAACCCGGAAAATGGACGAGATTATTCGTGTGGAAGAGGAAGAGCGACGAATCTCTGTCCATATAACACGTACTGCGATGTCAGAATTGCAAAGTGTTGTCCATGTAAGTCAACTAGCAAAGCTTGAATTTTTTTTACTACATTTCCACGACAAATACCTTTACAACTACTATGATGATGTCAAATGCTCTTACACCTTGGCGTTGGATGATGCTTGCTTGGATGATGTAAAAACTTTTATACCTTACTTCCTTTTAGATGATGCTTCACTTTTGTTTTAAAATTAGTCCCCCTTATATCGGTAGGATTTCGTGGAGCGACACCCGGTAAGGCACAGCCTCCCCATTTGTTATGTAACCTGCTCAAAGCGCGGGAAAATGTGGGTGCAAGTCGCAACTGGGTTTGGTTTTGCTTCTCTGATTGGTTGAAAAACTAGCGCGAGATTTACCGGTAAGCCGATCACTAAGTCTAGTAATCACCAACGCCTAATTACGTTCGACAGTCATTTGAAAATCGCTCTAAAAGGTGGATGAGTTCACAGTATTCTTAGTAATGCACCTCTATTGATTTCCTATAACAGTACAACTTCCAAGCTATTCTGTGTTGGTAGCCACTCTGACTTCAATATGGCAGCTATTTGTGGACACGAAACAAAATGAAGCCAGTTTCAGAAAGCTACAGATTGGTGATGCTTCTTCGCTGGTTGCCTTAGATTACAATCCTGTTGACAAACGGTTGTACTGGAGTGATGTGCAAGCCAAGAAAATATATCGCATGTCTGTAAGCGGAGTTGGGAAAGTCCGACAAACGTTGCTCTGGTAAGCTAGATGACAGGAGTTTTACGTTGATTATGACTTGTTACTGCATTTTTAGAAGCTTTATCTTTCAAAGACTCTGTGGATCCAAAGCATAGCACAGAATCATCACAATCACTAGTAGCACACTAAGACGAAGAACCGGCACAGCGGACTGCTGAGGATAAGAAGACGTTCGAATGTTAAACCCCAACAGCCCTCCCCCCCAAAAAAACAAACAAACAAACAAACAAACAAAACAAAACAAAACAAAAAACAAACACAAAACAAAAACAATTTGGGAAGAAGTACTTCAATACTCCCCAGTTCGAGACAGATACTTAGGAAAATTTGAAAGTGGCCTCATATCCTTGTAAAGTAGAATTAATATTGGTGTGATGGTTCCCAATACAGGGAGAATATTGGTGTAGTGGACGGGCTAACCATTGATAGTGAAGATGGCTATATTTACTGGACTGACTTCACAAATCACAATATTGAGCGCGCAAACTTAGACGGAGGAAACCGCAAACTAATCGTTTCAGGCTTGGACAAACCAAGAGCTATCATCCTTTACAAACAAGGAAGGTTTGTTGACGATCACTCCACTCAGTCTTTTAACTTGTAAAAAGAGCAAAAATCCAAATTCGACATGGAGCCCACTCCTACTGTGCAGGTCGTACACCAGTGTCACAGTGATATGGGCATCCCCGTGTTTTAGGTATCCCCATCAGCACAGAAAGCTTCTGAAGCTTAAAGAGAAAGCAGATCTGTCGGCCGACAGCTGAGGCCATCATCCCTTAGCCTCTAATCAGGCCATCCAGTTCACCATCTGAAATATACGAATGTACCAACTCTAGTTCTCCAGTTTAAAGAAATTTATTCTTGAATTCAGTTTTCACCGAGACATTTGTGGCAACTTCATGATGAGGAGGATAAGGCACTGTGGGGTAGGACAAGCTATTCGTCCACTGAATCCAGGTTGAACTGGAATATGGAAATGCTGGTTTTCCAGGAGAGAGGAAAACCGTAGTACCCGAAAAAATCTTCTCGGAGCAGAGTAGGGAACCACCAACAAACTCAACCCACAGATGGCATCATCCAGGACTTGAACCAGGGCCATGCACTGCACCATCCCTGCTCCTCCGATAACATAGCCATGGCCAGGGTTATACCAATCATAGGTTTATTCTTGCCAAGATGGTTAAAAATCTTCTCTACCTTTTCCACCGACTTTAGATCAATGTACTGGACCGAGTGGGGAGCAACACCAAAGATTGAACAAGTTAACCTTGATGGAAGCGACAAGAGGACGATAGTTCAAGGGAAATTAAAATGGCCCAATGGATTAGTAATCGACTCAGCTTCCCAAAAGCTCTTTTGGGCAGACGCTGGTTTTGATAAAATAGAAACCTCCGATTTACGGGTAAATTCACTTTTGAAGAGTTATTGTTCAATCAGTTAAGTGAGCATAAATCTAATTTCGTGACCTATCAATCGTGGTATTAACTAAGCTACGACAATAACAGTCTCCTGTCTGCCTGTTTGCAGGGCCAGGGACGCCGTGTTATGCTCAGTGCTCCGCATATGCACCATCCATACTCTCTCGCAATACTAAATAACAGGTAATTAATCTTGACACTTCCCTTGCAACGCCAGACTGATTTTAATTGTGGGTACATGCAATACGCAATAGCCCAAGTTCGATATATCAGTATCCTGACGTGACCCTGAGGCTTTCAGGATAAATTTCATAGCGTGTTTTGTTTTCTTTGTCTTATAATTCTTAAGGGAGACTTAAATACAAAAGAATATTGATATTTGTCCTGAACGCCTTGGATCCATGTCAGCCGACTATTAGTACATCAACTATCTTTCTAACGGCTCAATTGCAATTGACGGAAATGCTCGCTGGCCAGAAGTCCATAACGCAGACGTCTGGCGGGACTGTCTCATTTGGCCTTGGCCCATCAGTTTACGGTATTATCTAAATTTAGAATAGAGGTCCCGCCAAATAATGGCCAATCAGATTGGGCCTGATGACCACAACGCGTCTCATTGGTCTGCAATCAAGAGCCGCACGAGGGATTGCTCGTGCTAAATGCAAATCATGGCACAAATCTGGCCACAGCCGTTCTAAAAATAGAAAATACCGTAAACTGATGGCCGCATTCCATTCCAGATCGAGACTTCTTGGTTATGGACTTCTGCGCTGACTGATTAGCAATTAGCCAAAAAGACAACAACAACAACAACAAAAAAACGCTGTGCCTCTTTCCCAGGTTGTTCTGGAGTGACTGGATGACATCCGGGATTCACTCAGTGAACAAGGAGACTGGAGACGATGTGCTGACTGTAGCCCAGAGCCTTGAGCGTCCGTCAGGGTTTGTCGTGTTCAAAGCTAACCCTCCAGGTTCGTAAGTAATGAACAAAGAAGATTTTCTACGATCATTACGGTAACTGTTGATTGATCTTTGAAATGTGCCAATGTTGTCAAAAAAACTAAACAACCTTGAGAGTTTTTACCTTTATCAGGTATAAGGCGTTTTAAAAATTTATCCGCTGGCGTGTTTTCAGCCCGGTAGCGTGATTTGTTTTGAAAATAGAGCAGTTTGAATCCAGTGCTTTTCACAGTGCATCACACTGAAAGATGGCTGCTGCAACACATCCTCATTTCTCGAAAACATCGATTCACCATGTGTTTTTGAGGTCGAACAGAGGAATCTCAGGAGAAGTGTCTATGCGAATATTTACTGGTTTAGCGGAGAGAAGAAAGTTTTAAGATAGCCAAAGTAAATTCTAGTACGTTCCCGCCAGTTCAGGGGCACCTAACGACCGAATATTTTCAAATAGCTCTTTTATTTAGTTTTAACTCTTTTATTTTATTTTAGTTTAACTCTCTGAACTGGATTTCTCTGTCTTAGAAGGCTGTTTGGCTAATTTGGAGCTGCTGTAAAATATATAATTATCTGTGCGGATATTCTAGAGTACTTTGCTCGTCTCTCTTAGGGGGAACAAGTTTTTGCCTCATCCGAAAGTTTTAGGCATCCAAAAATCAATCTTATGGAAAGTATTTGGGCAAGGATTGGCCATACTTTCATAAGAGATTTTGAGGTGACATTTTTTCCTTCTGAAGGGAAGATGAGAGGCCATGTAATGCTCATCCGAATGTTGTAGGCGTATAAGCTTTCCTTTCGAAAACATATTTGGAACTTTTAAACTGAAACTACCGAAAATACGACCTCCAAGAGGAGGCGGTGTTGAATTCCCCTTGTAAAGAGACCTCAGCCCACTCGCCCTGAACATTGTCGCAAAATGGTACCCTTAAATTAGAAACTATTAAACCAGCAGTTTAGTTGTTCAGCAGCAATGTAAGAACCCGCAGTTGCCTCATTTTCAGTTATTTTCTGCAAGTATTCCTCCCAATATGGGTCTGCCGTCCGGTTCGCCAAACCCCGGCCTTATTTGAGACCAAAGGATGTCATTATTCGTACCCGAGACAGCCCTAGCTTTTAAATTGACGAAATTGTAGCCTCTAAGAAATCCCGATTTTGTAGCGGCTTCCTTTCCTCTGAGAGTAGCTTCTCTATTCCCTCCCGAAGACAGATCATTTTTTCAGTGCTTTGTCCATGGAATCAATAGTTAGCTGAATAGTCAATGATGCTAATGCATCATGGTAATCAAGGCACTTTACTGCACTGGCTACTATCTTCTTCTATCGCTTGTCCATAAAGTTGCTGTTCGAGCTTCATCCGTTCATGTTTTGCTTGTGGAATCAAAATCTGCACTGAGGATTTTT
>BLFK01000704.1:7108833-7113833 GCA_014634185.1 Astreopora myriophthalma | reverse complement strand
AGTTTTCATTCTCAAACCATCCTTCAACTAGAGGAACAAAGGCTAGAGAACTTTATGAGAAGACCAAAGGTGACATATTTTGGGCAATCCCCGAATCAGTCAACTGATGAATCGCAAGATCACCAGCTGTTTCTTTCCTTCGCACATTCGTTTTCGTCGCTCAGTGACCCCCATTTCTTATTGCTAGAAAATAATCAGCAGTCCAAGATGAAACTCTCCAAAAGTTCTTAACTTTTGGACAATGTCGGCAATGGAATCGCAAAAGGTGGCCGAAGACAGTCAAAACAACTGAGAAAACAGACGAGTTTGAATTGAATTTATTTTGTAACAGAAACCGGAGATTACAAAAATTGAAACACAAAGCGGTTTTGTCTTAGGAAAAACAAGGAGAGAAGTATAGCCATATGATAAATCCTTTATTGAAGATTTGTTTTTTTTTTCGCGTTTTTATGAACCTCGACTTCGTCCGAGTCCATAAGAAAACACACACACAAAGACACCCTGGCCAATACCCAGCCATCTTGACCGAACAAACTTGGTAAATAACTCATATATATTATAACTGTCTAACAGCATTATTGAACTCCTTAAGCCCGCCGCACACTTGAGGAAAGAGCTGAGCAAAAACCCTCGCGAGGCGGTTAGCTCAGCCGTTTCCTCATGTGTGCGGTGAGGTTTTGGTGAGATTTTCGCCTGGCGAAGCCGTGAAACCAATATCAAACATGTTTGATATTGGCCTCACGGCCTCGCGAGGCGAAAATTTCACCATAAGTTAACCGCACACTTGAGGAAACGGCTGAGCCAGCTGCCGTAAGTAAGTAAGTAAGAACTTTATTAATGTGTCGAAATCGCTAGCATACAGTGTATACTAATTGGGGACACCTAGCTAAAAATTAATTATCAAGTAAATAAAATAGAAATATGTGTACATATGTATATATTGAATGAACGGTGAGCCATGCATTAAAATCAATTATGAAATATATTTACATGTGTATATATGGAATAGGTAATGAGTCATGCATTATCTGAAGATCAGTTGTTAGTTGTTGCATAAAAGACAGTCTTTGCAAGTATAATCCAGCAGGCTTGTAAAATTAACCTTTTTAACGCGTTTTTTAAAGGTGTCTAATGATTCAGACGATCGGATAGATTTGTCAAGTTTGGACCAAATGACAGGGCCTAGATAAGTCAGGCTGTGTTTGCCATAGGCAACAGTCCGAAATCTTGGTATGACGAAATCAGAGTTTCTATGATACTGAGAATTAGTAGCAGCAAATAAGTCAGCAATGTAAGGAGGGGCCAGACCATGTTTGACTTTATACATTATGGTTGCAATAGCTTGGAGTCTTCGCGTATAAAGTGTTGGTAGTCTCGCTCTTTCCAAGAGTTCCTCATACGTCGATTTATTGTCACAATAAACAGCGCGTATTGCTCGTTCTTGAATTCGTTCTAGTTTTCTGGTATCAGAAGAACGACAAAAATGCCAGACAGTCTGACAGTATGTGAGATGAGGTAGTATAGCAAATTTGACAATGTGTAATTTAGCTGATGTCGGAATAAGGTTGCGTAATCTCAGAAGAACACCCGTTTGACAGGAGGCTTTTCTACAAACATTGCTCACATGATTCGAAAATGATAGTTGATCGTCTAAAGTAACTCCTAAGAGTGTTATCTCCGATTTCTGATCAATTACGATGTCATTAATAACGATGTGTAGATCCTTGTGACAATTCCTCGGACCCAGACTCATCACCTGATACTTCCTGATATTTCCTTGTAAAAGATTGTTGTTATACCACTTAGAGATGTTGTTTCCTTCCTCAGTTAAAATGTTTTCCGCCTCGTTAATTGTCTTCGCCACTGAGAACAGTTGGTGGTCATCAGCATACATAAATAACCTGTCTTCGTCAGTGGAGAGGTGTAGATCGTTTTGGAAAATATTCCAAAGAAGAGGCCCGAAGCTTGATCCCTGGGGACAACCTCTCGTCGTCGCGTACCAACCGCTTGTTGCTTCTTGACTAATCCTAACCCTGTTTTTCCTATTTGTGAAATATGATCGCAAAGGGCCAGTGAGTTGTTAGAGAAACCGTATGCCCTCAGTTTGTTTAACATTAGGGGAGGGTACAGCGAATCAAATGCCTTTGACATATCAGTGGACAGGACTCCAACAACATTCCTGTTGTCAACAGCCTTTTTCCATCTTTCCACCAATCCTATGAGGGAGGTCTCACAGCTCTGATCCTTTCGATATGCAGTCAGTTTGTTGCCTAACATTGGATCTATAAATGATGCCAGCTGTTTGCTCAGTAACTGCTCAAAGACTTTCCCTATCACTGTTAATACTGTAACGGGTCTATAGTTCTTAATGTCTTGTTTGTTATCTTTCTTAAACACGGGTACCCAGTCACCGTGCCGTGCGCCGTGCGAGGATTTTTGCTGAGCTCTTTCCTCAAGTGTGGGGCGGGCTTTAGGAGTGTCATGGAACGTTATTCGACCGGTAAAGAGTTCCATACTTCGGCACCAGTAAAAGATGTGGATTTTATGCCAAAATTGGTGGTTTTCAAGTTAATTTCTTACTTGGGACGACACGGTTGTTCGTACGGCTTAGTTTCTTCATTCATTTCATTCATTCAAGTTACGAAGGACGAGTACGTACGTCACAGATATTCCGGTAATATACCTTTAATGACTTTGAAAATTAATATATATTGCAAGGTCTTGTAGACGGAGATTGGATTAGGTTAAGCGGAAGTTATCGAACATATCGCCGTCGGAACACCGTAACACTGTAGTAAAAAAAAATGTACAAATTAAAGTGAAAATGAAATATATAAACATACGTTAATAAAATCTAAATAGAAAATAAGCCATTATATCTCGGAAACCGAGGAGAAATTTTCGATACAAACAGAAGACTAATTTCATCTCGTTCACTGGGCTAAAGCTGAGCAGAGCGTTTCCGGTTAAAGCTGAACACAATCATACCTCACGGCTTTAACCAAAGCGTAAAAATATTACTCGTGCGAATCAAATCTGCCCCCGGGGTTGAGTAAAACTATTTTTCAGTAAAAGTACTATGCCACAGTGTTGTTGTGACAGATGTTGTGTGAAGTACTCTCAGCTCAGTGGCCTGGAACAAGTTATATTGATATATATTTTCATTCATTTCTTATTTAAATACGTTTATTATTCAGCTTCCGCCCCTGAGGTTATTAAGTAAAACTACTTTACAGTAAAAGTACTATGCCACAGTGATACTACTTAGCATGTTGTCTGAAGTACTGTTCTCTCTTCAGTGGAAGAACAAATTATCGTGATGTTTTTTTTTTTTAATCAGTCTCTCGGGAAAAGCCCCAGATAAGTGGTATTTTATGTTTCTTTTCTCTTTTTACGTGAAAAGACGTAAAGCTGCGGTTTAAAATGGAACGTCACAGGGGTTTTGCTGTTATCCGGTCAAAACTGCACAGTCATTCCCTATTGGCTTAGCTTATGGCGTTCTGAAACCTGTCAATATAAAATGTAAATGACCCGAATCCTACTTAAGAAGAGACCGTTGCGTTTAGAACAAGTCCTTTCTTGGGTTTATTTGGATGTAGACACCACGTGTCTTTGCTTAAGCGTGAAAATGTTACTCCTGCGAATCTAAAACGTGTTTATCGTTATTGTCTCGAGCAAAGCCCGCGCCCCCAGACCGACTGCAGTGCCGAGCATACATAGGTTTTGAGCTAGTAGGTCCGGCTGTACGCTGGTCACGGAAAAGACTCAAATAAACAGCGGAGAGAATTCAACATGGACTTCGACTGCGCTCTAACAGAGATAGGGGAATTCGGCTGGTACCAGAGAAAACTGTGCATCTTAATATCACTGTCAGGACTGACAGGTTTTTATCAAATGCTTGTACTCGTATTTGCGGCAGCGACGCCAACGTGGACCTGCCCAGAAGTAAGCAGTAACTTGAGTCACTGCAAGTCACGAAACAACTGTTGTTCTCGAGGCGGTTTTGTATGCGATGGGGCTACTTTTACAACAAACTTCACTTCAATCGCCACCGAATGGAATCTTCTTTGTGGGGAAAGGTACAAGAATGAACTAGCGCAGGCGATATTTATGGCGGGCACGTTGGTTGGAGCCCCATTAGTCGGTGGATTGGCTGATAAACATGGTCGCAGAAAGTTACTGATCATAAGCTATTTTTTGTCTGGCGGCCTCGCATTTCTCTCTGGCATTTCGCCATCTTATAGCGTGTTTGTAGTTCTTCGATTTGTAGTCGGGATGTTTGCTGGGGGAGGAGGTCTTATTGCTTTTGTATCGTGCACGGAATCGATTGGTCCTTCTTACAGAGGTAAGATTCCGGATGCCATTTTCCTGTATTTTTGGCTCGGGTGCTAAGATTTTCATCGCAATGCAAAGGCCTTACATGTAGGTAACAAGGATTTTCGGGGACACGCGCAGGTTTCTAGCGGGTGTAGTTGTCAATTTTGTCAGTTGTGCATCAGAATTCTTTTTTCATTTATTTATTTTTATTTATTTATTTATTTTTTTTGGTTGTGTTTGGTCAAGCGTGTCAGAAAAAATGTTCTTAAAGCTCTTTCCATTATTGACATGCAAGTTTACTCCAATCTTTTTTTTACAGTCAAGCTACAGTGACGCAATGCCACGCGTGACCAGTACCCGCGAGACTAAACGAAACACTAGTACTTCCGACATTTTATTGGAATCTTGAGCGTAAAGAAATTTCGTGATGCGCTGGAATTGCTCATGAGTGCTATTCAAATGCCGTATATTTTTGCATGACATGAAATTTCAGAGTTTTCTGTTTTCGATAGAGCGGTTTTCAGTTCAGTGTGGTAAAACCAAAACTAATTACAGAGCCAATCACGTTTTGATGGAAGTACAAACCAAAAACAAATCCAAAAACATCGTGTAATTACTATCTGGGCACTCAAGTAAAACTGCTCTATACCAAGGAAATTAAGTAACCATAGGAATTCAGAATC
>BLFK01000704.1:7071333-7103833 GCA_014634185.1 Astreopora myriophthalma | reverse complement strand
ACTGAAAATGAGGGTAATGAATGAAAAGTAAAAAAACTATCATTTTCCACAGTATTTTTATATTAATTTTACTTTTCTACCTCTTGCACCCACTAGGGCTGTTTTTACCCATTATTTTCTTCATGGAACGTGGGTTTAGTCATTCCATAACTTTATTGCCATTTATTGCACAAAATTTACTTGCAAATTGTTGCAAAATGACCAAACGTGCTCCCAAAGTCACTCAGGACATTGATTATTTTTTGCTCAGAGCTCTTCAATTTTTTTTCTTTCAATCTACCAATTGTTTTATGAAAGATGACTGTTCTGCTCTCCTTCATGACAATCACATGATTTCTTGGCAAAACAAGGAAAACAATTCATGACAACAAGTACCCAAAGGATATCAAACAGTAACATTTTTGCTATCATGTTGTTCCACTCCCTCCAAATCCTCCATGGTCTCTGGCATAGGGTGCCCTTTAGTTTCTGGCAACTTCAGACCAGCTAACCCTGCCACTAATGACATGCAAGCAAATACTAACATTGGCAACCATCTGTTTTGTTCTCCCGTCAACACAACAAATGGGCATAAAATTCCACCAATACGTGATGCCACTGTTGTTACACCCATTCCAATATTGCGGACAACAGTTGGGAACAGTTCAGCTGCATATACATACACTACCGCAAATGATGCGGAGATGCAAAATTTCCCTAACATTGCGGCTACTGATAGCCACATAGTGTTGTGGATTTCTTCTTGCTGTAGCTTCATGCCCATGTAGCAAGACCCTGCTGCACCCATCATGAAGTAGAAAAGGGACTTTCGACGACCTGACCAGTTTAGGAGAAAGACTGCTAAAACATATGAGGGGATCTCCACCAGACCTGCAAGGATAAAATTGACATACATGTTGCCGCCAAGATTCTTCACATTCAGTGAAAGGCCATAGTACACAAGACTGTTAACAAACCAACTGATTATCATGATCACTGTTAATAAACAAGTGCTTCTGTTTGTAAACAAGTCCAGGATTCCATAGGTTCTGATTGATGGCCCAGTTTTTGATGCCACTTTTGTCCGTTGTAACGACACAAGCTTGGTTGTGGAACCATTTTCTAAGGCCATCTTTTGCAGAATGGCTTCTGCTTCTTCATATTTTCCTTGGGAGGCTAGCCATCTGGGGGATTCAGGAACTTGACTGATCATCAGAAAGACAAAAATTGTTGGAAGCGATGTGATGATGATCAAGTTACGCCAGTCTGGTATAACGTATGCCAGAAGACCAAGGCATGCTACAGCAAGTGCAAAAAATATCGCTAACATTGTTCCAACAAAACCTGCAGTCAAGCAAAATTTGAAAAATTAGATTTCAAACTGGAATCAAACTTCACACTAACCAAGGGTTAGCTTAATTGGGCTTTGAACAACTGGACCCAGGTCTGTTTTGGCTTACACAGTGGTAAAAGGATATAAATTATATGTGTGAGTGGCAAGAACAGTACATGTATCTCAGAAGTGAGATATAGAATTCTAACACCGATAGCAAGCCCCACAGTGTTAACTATCAGCCAAGTGGACCTCAGACTATTGTTTGTTCATCAGTCTATATTTTGCTGGGTAAACATAAATTTAATAGCAAATCCACAGTCCACAGTCCATATTTTATATGCTATTCTACCGTAGTTTTCAATCGATTTGTAATTTTAGTGCTAACGATCTATGTGTTGCATGTATGATTGGAGGCTAACAATAATGACTGAGCATTAACACTTACAATTGTTACAATGAATTTTTAGCACTAGTGCTTTGTGTCTAGCAGTAGCGTTGATGTTTAACACTTCCCGTAGAAGTTTAGCAATTGTGATAAGTGTTTTTGGCACAAATGGCTAAATGCCATAACATGGATGAAATGTTGCTTTTGAGAGGAGAGCGAAAAACCAGAGTACCCCAAGAAAAACCTCTCAGAGTAAGGATGAGATCAAACAATCTTGACTCACATGTCATAATTAATGCACAAGAACACACATTGTGATTGGTTTATTCTTATGAAGAAAACAGAAACGGGCGTTCTGACCCTTCTGGTTTTGATTCCATCGAGTACATGTATACAACTCTGCTTATGTCTTGATGAGATCATAACTACCGCCGTTGCTAAGGAACATGCTAAGGTCCTTGGCTTAGCAACCACGCCAGAAATGGCGCTCGGAACCTTACCTCTGTAAGAAGATCCAATCGATTCGGTGCATAATACAAAAGCAACGAGACCTCCTCCGCCAGCAAACATCCCGACAACAAATCGAAGAGCCACAAACACGCTATACGATGGCGAAATTCCAGAGAGAAATGCGAGGCCACCGGAGAGAAAATAGCTGATGACACATAACTTTCTTCGACCTTGGTTATCAGCAAATCTACCAATTAATGGGGCTCCAATCAATGTGCCCGCCATAAATATTGACTGCGCTAGTTCGTTCTTGTACGTTTCCCCACAAAGGAGATTCCATTGCGTTGCGATTGAAGTGAAGTTTGTTGTAAAAGAAGCCCCATCGCACACAAAACCGTCCAAAGAGCAACAGTTATCAAGTGACTTGCAATGATTCAAGTTCGCTTTATTTTCCTCCGGACAGGTCCACTTTGGCGTCGCAGCGGCAAATACGAGTACAAGCATTTGAAAGTAGCCTGAGAGTCCTGACAGCGAGACAATGATGCATACTTTTCTCTGATGCCAGCCGAATTCTCCAATCTGTCTTAGAGCGCCGTCGAAGTCCATTTTTTTCGTCAGGAACAAAGACCGAGGCAAGCTGGGACGAGTTCATTACTCGTACCAGCCCTAAGCCGGCGCGCGAGTCAACTTCTCCCTAAGCAACGACGACTACGGCTAAAAGAACGGCATTTAAAAATGCAAGTCAGTGGCGTTATTCGTATTACTACGCAACTATCTCATGTCGTTCCGCGTTTAAAATGTGTAGTAAATTTCGAGGAATTTTAATGGCCAAAACTTTGCCCCCAACGCTCTCAGAGATTTCTTTCTTGGTGTAAACGAAACTATAGGCCTTAAACCTTTGGGAAAAGTCCATTATAGGTCTATTAGACGTCATTTTCATCTAATTTTACGCTCTTTAAAGTTGGTCATCTTTTTGCTCATTTCGGGCTAAATGGTAAGGTTTAACCCCTTAGCAAAATGGCCGAAAATAGCCAATTTCACTGCCTCTGCGTTTCGTTGAACTTTCGTCGCGTTCACCTCCAGGTTTGCTCTACTTTTATGTGCATGCCCTGTCTTGCTCGGTCTAATTTTCATAGTTGCGCATGTGCATTAGACCCCAATTGCAAATTTGAGGCCAATCATATATGGTCATAGCCTCTCGGAACCATAACTTGGGCTCCTCCGCCGAAGTAATAATCTCCAGGGCCGGGTTGCTCGAAGACGGGTTGCGCTAACCCTTGATGAAGTCTGATTAAAACCTATAGGTTTTCATAGCATTCAACTCGGCTGGATTATCGCTAACCTTGCTTCGACCGACTTGGCCCTGAACTTCATTTTTGCGTAAAACAGGCTTTTAGATTGATAGTCTTGTCTTCTGCCGGTAGGTATTTTTCAATTTCAAGGCATTTGCTTTAAAAAAAATAACAATAATAATAATTATCGATTGGCGCAGAATGCTTAAGAATAGGAGGGGCTACGCGAACTATTTGCCATAATTAGGTGAAATAAAATCAAAGGGCCGGTTATTTAAACGAAGTCAAACTTAGACCGCGGTTTACAACAGTCATTATACCTTCGCACCTTTCTAGAAGTGAATTGCTTCAAGTAGATAAATGCTTTTCTTCTCTGCTGTTGCCTTCTAGACACTGTTTTCAGCAATAAACAGCCTATATATAGTATGATTGGCCAAAACGAAAATGACTTGAAACGCGGTTTTGTTAAGCGTTAAGTCTGTCTTTATAATCGGCCCAAAGGGTTTTTTTCCAGCGTTGAACATTGCAGAATATATAAGCCAATATCTGTCGTTGTAAAGAGAATTTTCTTTTCCCATCAAAATTGAAAATGCTTTTGCGACCAATTTTGCGGATTACTTTTTCATGTTTTGTTGTGGGCTCGGCCGCGTTTTACGGAGAGCGAAATCAGAGTTGTTGTTTGTGAAATAGTTGTGATTTCGGTCTTAGTACGCGACCCGATTTCTTTCCTATAAAGCTTTATAATCCGGGCCGGGCTGTTGCAACACAACACCTCAACTAGAGAAAGGTCGCGGACCTGGCGCGAAGAAAGCTGTGCGCAGCTTTTAGCATCAACTCTTTTGATAAAACCAAATGTTCGTGTTTCACTTCCCTATCGACGCAGCACCATAGTTTCTTTAGAGTAAAACCTTCATTCGTAACTTTTTCTTTGTTTCGTTAGCTTGTTTCATTTTTTTTGTTTTTGTTTTACATTTACGTTTACTTGAATTAAATTGGTAAAAATCGTTAAGACATCACACGGACTGTAAAACTTAAAATCTGCTCCTTTGTATTCTTTGTTATGTCATCCGTGAGTTTCACAGGTTTTTACACCGAGGATGAGCCAAAATTAGATACGACGACTCATTTTTGCTTCGTTCAGCTCAGTGCACCAAAACAATAACATCGCGCAAGATTTCCTTGAGAAACAACTGCTGGTCCATCCCGTGGGCTCACGGAAGCTTAGGGGTCTGAGCTGACTTATGTTTTGCCTGCGTCATTTCCGATAAAATTACCATTTCATTTATTTACAGGCTTAAAATTCACCTTCTTCTTTTCTACGTACAATTCCTGTACCGTTTGTCAAGTTCCACTCGACCCAGTTTTCCTCCAATCAGACCATTTCTCAACCAACTCCATATATCACGGCAGACCTCACTTGCAGACGTCAGTTTGAAATCATCTCAAGCCCAGGAAATTTTGCTCCTCGGAACCCTGGGTCTAGGTGAAAATATTCGGAAATCTATCCCATTAGTATCACGTCACAAGGAAAACAAGCACTAAAAATACCAATATATTACTGGGCGGGATCCGAAAGCCTACCATGACTCAGGCAGCGAGATGTTCTTTTTGTTTCAGTCAATTGGGATCAAGACACCTTTATCGAACGGACATGCGTCACAGCAAGAAATCCATTTTATTAAGAAACACCGACAGCGCAAAATTTTGTTCACTTTGATTTCTTCGACCATTTGAAAATTAGGTCAGTAAGAAGTAACGAGAACAGGAGTAATTCCACTGCGTTTGCGATGAGAGTTTTTATACACGGCATTATTGCCGTGTATATATTCTACTTTTATCTCCTGCCAACCAAAAAATCTAGTGGCACAGGGCATCAGCATAAAACGAAACAAAATATCACCATCGCAGCTTTAGCTCCGATGACTGGCGAGTGGGATGTTGGGCGAACTACCGCGGCAGCCATGCCGATTGCTGTCGAGGACATTAACAACGACCCTTCGCTTTTGCCGAACCACCGTTTGCAGTTTGTATTCGGTAATACGAACTGTTCTCCAAACACCGCTTTGCCTCTGGTTATGAATTTCTGGGCACAGCAGAATAGAGGAGTCGACGCTTTCATTGGCGGAGGATGTAATCGAGTGTGCGAGTACATCAGTTTGTTGGCTGGAAAATGGAATCTTCCTGTTATATCGTGGGGCTGTATGTCTGCTCATTTATCGAACAGGAATACATTTCCGACTTTCGTCCGCACCGTTGGTTAGTTTATTTAAATAACTGTACAGTCTTTTTTCAATCAGAGCTGGCCTGTCGGATTTTTCTTTACATTTTTACCCAACGTGATCTACAGGGCAGGTTTTCGGCCTTTTTTCTCGACGCTTTCAATACTTTGTCATTTCGAGTTATGTCTCCCAGGCTTTCTTTAAAGTGAGAGAGTTTGTTTGTTTGTTTGTTTGTTTTTTTGCCGGAAAACTGAATGTGTATCGTGGGGCTGTATGTCCCGTTCATTTATCAAACAGGCGTGAATTTTCGACTTTCCAATTCGTCCGCTAAGGTCCTTTGATAAGCTTGAGTAACATGATTTGTTCGTTAAAGTGTATTTAAAACACTCCGACTAGAACTTGCCGACTTTGTTATCAGGAGAGATGTAGACTGAAAAAAAGAAATTTGAAATGCGGACCTGAAGACTGAATTGTTTGAGTCTTTGATTTACGGTGACGACGAAACGTTCCTTAAGCTGGAGTTGAGTTTATTCCAGTTGAATTTGAAACCAACTATTCCTCCTTCACTCAAATTACCCTGATCGAATATGCTATGCTGTTATTGGTACAGGAAGCGCATACTCCAAGGGCCTTAACGTCGGCCATTGCGTTATTTGCCATTACTAGGGAACAGATAAAACAGAGATTTGTACTGAAGACATTCGTTTTCCAGAATACCCAGAATTGCTTCCAAAAATGCCCTCCAGGTCAGACAATTTCCTTTACTTTTCAGGCCCCTACACCAAAATGGAGAAACTTCTTAAACGTCTCATGGAGCATTTTAGTTGGAAGCGTGTGGCCATTATCGCCTCTACAGATGACATATGGCAGATTGCAGCTAACCTAGTTAAAATCGAACTCCTGCATCACGGAATTGACGTGGCACATTTCCATTCCTTTATTCCTGGCCGACTTCATATTCTGGAGAGCAGAATCGAAAGGCATGCTGATCTGATTCGACGGGCGGCTAAGCGCGCCATGAGTAAGTATGAAACAGTGATTTGATTGGTGAAGAGCGTTAGCCAATCAACATGGAGACAACTTAATCACTAATTATGGGTTAGCAACAATTTCCATTGCTCAAACTGACGACTGAAAAATTCAGAACAGTAAACAAGTAGAACTCGGATAATTTCCCTTTACTCTCTGAAAAATTGGCAATTTTTGAAGTGTTTAGGTAAATGAAAGAAATGATTTAAGTAAAGTTACCCATTACACTGAAAGCAAACCGTTTTCCTGAATCAGTGCCTCATCTCCCACTGATATACCATATATACTTTGTAAGCTACACGGCAGGATACGTAAACCAACGAGCAAGAAAAATGGCTCTACGGCTAACTGGAAACGAAACAACGTACCTGAGCAAAGAAGCACTTGAAAAGGGAAGGCTACCCCAGCTTTAAATGGCTTGGTGCCGCAGGATCATGATCAACAACATTTCACTCGCAGTAATTTTCTATGATCAGCTCGCGGTCTTCTTAGTCCACCACAAGATGTTCAGCTATAAAAGAATGCCTGGCGAAACCGCTCCAGAAAGAGGCACCGAGACTCCAGAGACAGCTTTTACGTTTACATTATTTTTTTTGCCTAGCTTCATTTGCTTGACTCCCAGCTCGCATCTTCAACTACGGCCACAATAGCAACTGAAAATACAATTGCAATTAACTTCAGGTTCAAATGTTTGCAGCTGTGAACCAACCTGTTTGGGTTTGTGATCCGGGAGACATCAGTCATTGTGGACGGTACTTAAGGAAAGGAATGACCCAATCTCGGCACAAGATGAAAATATCCATCAAAAACATAGGAGGGATAGACAACGACTGAGCAAATGAATAACTATCTTTTTGTCACTGCCTGAATGTTGGGTGACTGGCAGACTGTCCACCCACTGGCTTGCTCTCTAGCTAGCCGATTGACCGATAGACCTAATCGGCTAACGCAATGTTGTACCCCCAAATCCTTTGAGCATAAAATGTTTTGTTCTAATAATTTCATATCATTGAAATGTGAATACTACATTATAATGCAAAATAAACAAAGAATCTTAACCCTGGGAGATCTGAATTGGCTACAACATTGCGTTAGCCGATTAGGTCTTTTGACTGACTGACTCACTGACTCAATCACTCACTCACTGATTAACGGACTGAGGGACTGACCGACTGACGGATTCCCTGACAGATTAACGGATCAATCGGTCAGTTAATCGGTCAGATTGACCTATTTGATCGTTTTGGCTCGTTTGTTTAGTTCTTTTGTTTCTCGTTTCAGTCTTTATTCTGCTTTGTGATGGAGGTGACATTCGCGAAATAATGTTGAACTTTTTGGATCTGGGGCTTCTCAATGGAAAATACGCCTTCATAACTGTTCATTTGCCGAAACGGTGAGGGTCTTTATTTTTACAATTCACTCAAGTCAACGTCAAATGTCATGCTAGGCTAGAGAGAAAGTGGGACGCAGAAAGGCCCATCACCAGACCGCCACATTTATTCCCACCGTTATTCGAAGACGGCGCGGCGTATTTAGATTTTTTAATTTCTGAGTCCATGATAGAACCCAAGCATTTTCCAACGATTATTTTCCAAGACATGGACCATCCGACAAGAGTAAACTGGGCAAACTAAGAAAAAAACTATTATAAGCGGGACGAAAAAAATCCACAATTGATTTAACAGGGTTAAATATTTTCCTTTTTTTGGGTGGTTATTGGTAAAGCACCGGATTACCGTCTGACGAAGTTTGAAGAGGACCAAAAGAGTTTCTGCGAGCGTGAACTAAGAAGGAAAGCGTTAATAGACCTTATGCATTAATGGCTGCCAATTAATTATTGTTTTATATAAATGCTAATAGACCAGTTCACCCTCTTCAGTGCATCACAAAGTTGATAGACTAATAAAAAAGACAGTTTAATTTTCATGACAATAGAACTAAAGTGATTTTTTTAAAAATTGTCCATCAACTTCAGTGTGATGCAGCCAAGAGCGTGGACTGGTCCATTTGCGTCACCAGCCACGCCCGCGGCCAGCATGCGCAAAATTCGAAAGAATTTTTACACAAAAATAAGGCTCGTGAGTCTAATTAGCATTTGTATAAAAGAACAATAAATAAGACACCATTTATGCATTTACGTATTGAAGTAAAAGGAAGACCACTGAGTTCTACATGGTAGGGTTCAGCTCTAGCACTGAATCTGTTATTCTTTTCCACTGATATATCATAGTTCTTATATCGGCAATAACACGTGGATGGGTAACGATGGACGCGACAATGACGCCAAGAAAGCTTACGAGGGAGTCTTGAACATCGAGCAGAAGTTTGGCACTGAAATGAGAACTGGGGACAAGGTCACTGCTTTTGTGAATCGCGTCAAAAGTCGACTGAAGCAAGATCCTTTCAATGTTGAGATTCCTGAAAACGGCACGGTAAAAAAGACAGCCAGCTTCTTTCCTTGTGCTCTTGCTTATCTCGTGCTTGTGCTTACATCCGTCACCAGTGGGATCAAGCGTGAAGTACGCATAAGCTGACAAGCGTCTAAATTATTAAGTGTGTACCTCGTTTTCGTCTGCCATCTTGAAGCAGTCGTTCCACTTTACTGCACCTATGCCTCATTTTCTTGTACTGCCTCTTGCGCTCCTGCATATTTGCCAAATTTTATGTGACGTCAATCATCCACATAAAAACAAATTTCACATTTGTCAGTTTTTGTCACATAAAGGGTGGCGCATCAGATTTTCACAATAGAAATGGGATTCACACCAGCAAATCTAAGCAAATCTGTCACATAAAAATTGCCACGTAAAATTGTATAATGAAGTTTAAAATGGAGCCGTGCCCAGCTAACTCACGACAAAAACTTATTTGCTTTGCTTTGTCAAGAAATAAAAAATTGGTTATTCTGTTAGGTTGAGGCTTATGCTGGGACAATGTACGATGCCGTTTTGTTGTACGCCCTGGCGCTGAACGAAACTCTGGAATCAGGAAAGAATATAAGAAATGGACTGGAAGTGTCAAAAAAGACTTATAACAGAGTATATGAGGGTAAGGCGTAGTTACGACGAAACCTCTAACCCTTTCGTCTTTGTGGGCTGGATAACATAAGTTCTGAAGGCTTAAACTGACACACATCGTGAGCGCAATAAGCACAATAGGCCTTTCCAAAAATCTCATTATGTTCAGCAAGCAGTTTAAGCCTTGTATTAAAGAGGCGCAAATCAGCTCATGCTGATTTAAGCAAATCTGGTGACACTAGTGGCACTAGGAAATCTGGTGGAATCTAGTGGAACCGGGGAATTTTAAACCTGGGACATGCGGTCCATGCATCTGAATTCTACTCTTGATTTACACCAGTTGCGCATGGAAACGACTGCCCTTGAACGTACAGAGGAAACTCCAAAATGTGCCTATTCATATTCTAGATAAGATCTAGATCTCTCCGAAGAATACCATAATATTCTCCGTTGTGCACTGTAAACGACATGCTACAAACAAAAGTCTGTACTCTTCGTACTCAGAGGAAATTGCCCAGCGCACCCGCTCGAAAATTAAATGGTCCATCCCTTTTCCTGCTGCATGCAACTCGAGAGAGCTGAGGCATGGACTGAATGTGCTAGATCTATAAAATTCCCTCGTGCCACTAACAAAGGAAATGCAATTTTGTCCAACTCCTCACAACGCGGTATGAGGGGCTTATCTTGCTTGTTGAATATTATGGTATTTTTCGCAAAAGGCCTCTTCTCTTTAGTAACTAGTATGGGCCATTTCCGAGTTCACTTGAGCCTTTCTTTCAAAGCCAGTCTAAATGCCAAGTCTTTCTTATGAAAATGAGTTTTTATTCACATGCAAAGTAAAACTCGCTACCATCACAAAGTTTCGCAATTTGCACTCACTTTGAAGACTCTTTCCCACCAGGCATCGCAGGCCCAGTGTACATGGACAGCAATGGCGACCGAGATCCCGATTATGTGATTCAAACCCTAATCGACGACAGATTTGAAGACATCGCTTACTACACCCGGTACAATGACAACTTTACCATCAGGGAAGGTGTCACAATCGTCTGGCCAGGAGGGGTCACCACCCCGCCAAATGACAGTCCCGAATGTGGATGGGAGGGACAACTGTGTTACACAGACAGCGGTGAGCTGTAGTCCTTAATAGGGAACGCATAGTTAAACTAAGGCGTCTTTGAGCGACGGGTGGCAACAGAAAGTGTGATATTTTCTCTTTCAATACCTTTGACGCAGCAACAGTTGCTTTGTTAAATCTCTGTGCTGCTATAAAAGCGATTTCACTCAAACGTTCGGCGAAAACACTTCGGAAGAATGAGAAAACGCTTGATCATATTTACATGTTAATTTGCACAGTAGCTAGAAATATTTATCATCATCAGCATCATCAATCTTATCATTAAAGTTTTAGTTCCGGTTACCGTCTGTGGCTAAATAGCTCCCTACTATATGCAAACTTAAGCCTTGCTCCTTCCTCTTTGGGTAGTGGTGAGTGTCATAGGAAGAGGGGATAGGTGAGACGAGAGGCTTACATGCCGGAAGAGGCTAATGGCATGCTACCGCTTAACGTGCATCGTGGACTTTGGTATACTTTGGTCTTTACCATGTAATTATTGTTTTCAGCAAGAGCCCATGACTAGAGCCTCAATAGGTCTTGGGATCAACTCTTTCCCTAGTAGATTTATTTTTAGATCGGCTTTTTTGATAGTTTCGTGCACCGCCACTAATAATGTCCAATCAAAAAGGAGCTTCGGCATGAGCATTGTTTCTATAGAGGTGGGCCGTCAAAGCGTGCGTGCGGAAACGTTGTATTTCGCAATACTCTTCTAGAAAAGGTCTACTCAAGAATATAATGGAGATGGAGGCTTCTAGTGATGGGTTCCTGTTCTTAGCCATTGAGGTTAGAAAAGTCGTATTGCACTTCTAGTGATTTGATTTGTTGTCTCTAATATGGTTTTTGCCGGTTTCGTTCCACAGAAGATAGCACAACCTATATTATTATCGCCTGCTGCACCGTCTTCGGTTTCGTCTTTGTCACCATGGTGTTTGTGTTTGTATACAGGTAGGATACCGACCAGTCTCGAGTTGTTGCAGCCTTGATAGTATTCCATTTTTGTTTCATCAGATCGTGCATCAGTTTTCTTATTTAGTTCTTCTTAATTTTGTAATGCAATTTTAAGCCAGGATATACCTTGCAATACTTATTAACTACGGCAGTGTTATGTCTCAGTATGGGATCTAACAAGACTTGAGTAAAATGAAAAGAGTAAATGACTTAAAGTGCCCATGTCATGAAAATTTTTATTTGCCTATTTGAAAGTCCATATTAAAAAATGAACTTCTGCGAAAGAATTTTTCGATTCGAATGAAACGCGAATTTTCTACAATTTTTTAAAAGCGTTCAAATTGCCCGCCATCTTGGCACACCACTCGCTCAAGTCTTCTCTCGACTTATGACGTAGATTAAGGAACACGTGATAACATCAACGCTATAAGGAATTTTGTAGGGTTGATACGTAAAAATGCCTGAAAGATTCGTTGCCGCTCGATGTAACAACACAGCGGATCTTGAAAAAGGAATCGATACTTTGGCGTTCCACGCCAACATGCGTTCCTTAATCTACGTCACAGCGAGCCCATGAAACGCTGACCAGCGGAAGGGGTGTACCAAATAAAAGTAGGATTAAAAAAATCGTAGAAAATTCGCGTTTCGTTCGAATCAAAAAATTCTTTCGCAGAAGTTCATTTTTTAATATGGACTTTCAAATAGGAAAATAAAAATTTTCATGACATGGGCACTTTAAGTAAAACGAGAGTCACCTTGCAGGCCTCCTACGCAGGCCGTTCGCATTTCACCGGGTGTGAAGCGCATCATGGGAACGTGAAAAACGGCAAGCTAATTTGCACGACTTGAGACACCTTTAGGTGCAAAGCAGCCCCTTCTAGCAGAATTACCCCAGCAAATGGATAGGGTTACTCTACCCTTTGGGGTTCCCTACCCCTGGGGTGACCTGACAGTTGCTGTAATACAATAGAGGAGGTATGACCCTTCTTGGACGGTTCCTCTTGTACTAAAATAAATTACTGCTTCACTCAGACTGGGTTGTAGACTCTGCTGTACTCGAAACTATCAATCAAAACTCAAGAGCAATGTTCGTCACGTGGCAACTTCCCGCCACTCGTAATTATGTTAATTTATTAAATGATGTATCTGTCGATGAAAAACATCCGAGTGTCCCTAAGAGGAGTCGATCGGAACCTATGAGCTTCCGATTACTAGTTGGGACTCTCTATACCACTGAGTTATTAGAGACTCGTGGGAGCAAAGCTATTCAACTAGGTGCTGGTGACAAACGTCCTGTATACTGCTAGGAGTGAAATGTCGAAATGGTGGCATTCTTGCAATTGCAGTAAAAAAAGGGTGAATTTTTTTTTCTCGTGACTGGAACACCAATTCCCTCTTTCCTCTCTCCTCCAATGTTGAATCCAGAACTGGCACCCCCCCCCCCCCAAAAAAAAAAATCCACATGCAACATTGTATGGTGGAACGGGGGTAAGTTGCGATCTTGTGACACGATAATTCTAGACCCTTCGTTGAGTGTTTCAACCAAATGTGTCGGGTATTTTAGGTTCATCACTTCCAAGAGTGTTCCTAAGGCTCCCTGCTAGCAGGATCAAAATAACCTAAGAATTTACCTGGTGACACCCAGCGTCGTCAACGAAATCTAAAGAGACAAACGTTTATTCATCAAAGAAACAGGTGGATAAGCTGCTTTACTATGTCGTTACAGGAAGCTGATTTTCGAGCTTGATCTTGCGCAGAATCAATCATGGAAAGTTAAGCAAGAAGACATAGTGCTACGGGACACAATTAACCTCTTTGGAAACTCGGTAAGTTGAATTCACAACATAAATTGATCTACAAAATAAGAAGCCGTACACTGTATTCCAGTTGTCATCAAAAATTCGCATATCTTGTAAAACGAATGGAGAGAAATTCATCCAGACAGTTTCTTTATAATAAATGACCGAATATTGTATTGAACGGACCTTTTAGTTGTTTTGGTTAAGTTTCTGCGGTTTGCGTCCTTTCCTGAAAATCTTTCATGAGGACTTTCTGTTTAATTATTTACTTTTTTCGACGTGCACTGTGATACTAACTTTGTACTCCTCTGTTTAAAGGCACACTTTAGTTCTGTCCGTACGGTGAGATCCCGCGTGTCAACTTCACG
Source organism: Astreopora myriophthalma (assembly GCA_014634185.1). Taxonomy (NCBI): domain Eukaryota; kingdom Metazoa; phylum Cnidaria; class Anthozoa; order Scleractinia; family Acroporidae; genus Astreopora; species Astreopora myriophthalma. The sequence goes on along the minus strand of BLFK01000704.1, from coordinate 7,089,894 downwards.
CTTCAATCGCTTTAGTAGAGTTGGGAGTCTCAGATCTAGATCATGCGCAAGTGTGAAGTCCGCTGACACTCAGTACTCCGCGAGGTGGAGCTTGCAGGAGCAAGTGTTCTCCTCCGGCTTCACAAATATCGCATTCAATAAGGTAGGGAGGGGAGGGAGGGAGGGGAGGGAGGGAGGGAGGGCTAGGGGGGAATAAAAAGACCTAGGGAGGGGTAACAGGGTAGGGATGGTAAACTCTACAATTAGCCTGGCGTTGCAAAATTAGAGGAGCACTAGCTGGAGACAGTAAGGATTTATCTTCTCAGTAAGAAATAAGAATTTTTAAAAGGAGTTTAAGGAAATCCCCTCTGAAATCTGTGGTCGATTACAGGGACACGGATGTAGTTATTCTCGGTGGAAGAACCAGTGGAACTCACGGATGACGTACTGACTGAAAAGAATGAAAACAAATGAGCTAAAACAATGAACTGAGGAAAAATAATAGCTAAGAAAACAAAGAGTCAAACCAAATACTTCGACCCCGATAAACGGTCCGAAGGATTGATATCTTTTAAAGTGGGCCGAGTGATTTGATGAAAATGAAAGTGCTTAGCTTGTAAATGCTCTTAGTTTCGATTTGTTTTTCCCGCCTTGAGATTATTTTTATCGGGAGGATAACAGTCCCCAGATAAGTCCTCAATTATCTTTCAAGGGGCTACAATGTTGATTACCACACCGTTACCTACTTATAGAGCAGATTTCAATGGGACATTTGCACGATGGCATCATCTGACTACAACTACCAGAATCCTTCTGGTGTTGCTGTGGAATTACACAATTTGAACATGATACCAAAAAGAAAATGAATTTTGGTTAAGTGTCAAATGAAGCCATCATGGAAATTTCCTATTGAGGGTCGAAAGTGATTGCTTAGGTTTGTGACTTGTTCGCACGCGTTGTCCTGCGCCTAGCTCAGGCTGCAGGTATTTGCTTTGCGTCATGATTGGCTCATTCGATTGTCTTCATTTGTCCTCATTGATCAAAGGAGCTACTTTTGTTTTGGTTGTACGATATTCGATTGAAAATCGCTCTAATTAGTATTATTAACATAGAGATTGCGTTATTTGCTTTAGGAGATAGCGATAAGATGATCTTCCAAAGGCAAATTGAGGAAAATGATCCTCTTCTTTTGGCGTGCACTACAGCTTGATTTGATTTCTTTTTAACTTGCGTTTATAGTTTGTCTGGCCATGGCTAATTATTTCTGTTTATTTTTCTTGTTTCTTTTTCTTTTTATACTCTCTGCAGGGCGAGCTTGTTGTTGTAAAGCACACTAAGAAGAAGGACTTGAGAATTTCGCGAAAAATTCTTATTGAGGTCAAACAGGTATGTCTTGTGGCGAGCACAGCTGTTTTCTCCTACGCGCACTCGAGCAGCATGACGCAGATTCCTTAAACTGCAAAGAGAGCCAAATTTGGTGAGGGTTGTCCAATACACAAACTGATTCGGGTCGACGTCACCTGTTTTGGTGAAGACCAGCCGGCAAGTGGAAGTCAGGTCATGGTTGTGAACAGTAGTGAAATGATCAGAAGTTCATTATTTGAAAACCTGGGTGGAACAGTGGCTGCGAAATAAGGTGGATTGTGGGTTACTCAAGCCACGCACTGACTTAAATTGATCTTAATTTCATTGGCTAGGCACGAGAACTACGTCACGAAAACATCAATCCCTTTATTGGAATCTGCATTGACTCACCCCAGGTCATGATTCTCTCGAAATATTTAAAACGGGGCAGCCTTCAAGTAAGTAGTAATAGTAGTAGTTACACACACAGACACACACACACACACACACACTCTCTCTCTCTCTCTCTCTCTCTCTCTGTCTCTGTCTCTGTCTCTGTCTCTGTCTCTGTCTCTCTGTCTCTCTGTCTCTCTCTGTCTCTGTCTGTCTCTGTCTGTCTGTCTGTCTGTCTGTCGGTCTCAGGAAGATAATACTTCGATTCATGGCATTCATTGAAATATGACTATGTTGGTTAAAGGAACTTTTGTATTAGAAGATGTTTTTTTAGGTTCAAAAGAGAGTACTGACAGTTTGAATATAGTTTCAGCAAAACACTGTATAGGTACAACATTCTCAATTTCAATAACATCATTCTACTATGCAACCTTTCTGTGTAGGACCTTTTAGAAAACGAAGATTTCAAGCTTGAAGAGATTTTCATTCTTTCGTTGGTCCGTGACGTCGCAACGGTAAAGTAACGTATATTTACAAGTTTGTCTCGTTTTCCAAAAACCCCTGTACCTCAAGCCGTAGGTACGCCATGTTTGAGGATGACGTACCTACCTTTTAAGCGCCGTTTACCAAAAGCGCACAGGCTCATGGGTTGAGGTCGAGGATCTTTGCAGGAGGCCTGAAAACAAGTTAGCGGGTATACTTCTTTCACGATCTGTTTTAGTTTTTAAATTAATTCAGAACTTGAACTGATATCAGTATCGAAATCTCGATTCAGCGACAGCTATCAATTTCAGGGCATGATGGTCTTGCACAACAGTCCAGTTCAAGTGCACGGTCGGTTGAAGTCGTCGAACTGTCTGATTGACTCGCGCTGGGTGTGTAAAATAGGGGACTGGGGACTAAGTGAGCTGCGCTCGCCGAGCGAAAGATTACCGCCACGTGAGGAGTATGAAAAGTATAATGGTAGGTCATGTGATTTTAACAAAATGAACAAATAGAAGCATTAGTTCATAAAAACATTTATATTACTTTTCTTTTCACAATTTTTCTGTAGATTTATGGTTTAAGAAGGGCCCTTATGTAAACTACCAGTCCATGCACCAGTAACCAATGTTAACCCTCGTAAAATAAAGTCTTGTTCTTAACTTGCAATTAGCAATGGCACCTCCACAGAGTGGCTGTTTGCGTCCACCAGATCCGATGGCAATTTGGAATTGTTGGTTTTGAGGAAAAGGTAGCCGGGGGGTGGGAGTGTACCCGGAGAAAAACCTCTCGGGATGGAGTGAAGAACCAAAAACAAAGTCACCCTCCTCCCCCTCCCCCTCCCCGTTCCCCCTCCTCTCTCCCCCATCCCCCATATGACGCCGAGTCCGAGAATCGAACCAGGCGTCGGTTTCTCAAACGACTCGGAACTTTTCGGGCCTATTTCGGGTGCTACGATTCCCTCTGTATCTTATCAATACATGACGGGAAAACCATTCTGAAAATAGATGGTCAGAGAAAACGATAACTCCTCAGTAACAGATATGTGATTTGTACTCTCGTAGTTATGGTCTCCCGTTAAATTTGATATTTTCTCCAGACATGTTGTGGTGCGCTCCGGAGCACATCCATGACGGAGAAATGGACAACAGAGGATCGCAGAAAGGAGATGTGTACAGCTATGGCATAATCCTGCAAGAGATTGCCATTCGGAAACCCCCATATAGCATGTACACCTCTCAAACGCAAGGTAATGTAGAGCGTTGAGTGGGTCGGTATCGATGCAAGGTAGTCGATGTGATTGATACTCTGGTTTTACCTAAGGAAATTATTCAAGGTGAAAGGTCTTTACAATATAACGTCCCGGTTATCAGACGGTTCTTTTACATCTGCATCCACTTCGGTAATTTGAATTATAAATTATGAACGAAGCTACGTTGCGCACCAATAAAATCGCTTTTATTTCGATTATGGTAATGTCAAGGTTATTGAAAAATCGTTTCATTTTGTAAAGAGCATCAGAAAACAGCTCAAGAACCGTGAAGATTTCTAGCCAGGTTACTGGAGTGAAGAGCCATTGGAGTCAAAGCCACATACTGTTATTCGCGAAAACACATGTACTTCCGTTAAGGACATATAGTCCAGACTCTTAAATTAGCTTCAGTATCCGCAACATCAGAGTCGCAAATGTTACACCAGCTTCCTCCATGTTCGCACCTCTTACGATGCCAAATTGAGGTGGCGGACGTGCTATTGTCTTTGTGGGAGGAGTTTTGAATATATTACCATCCTCGCGGGAAATTTAAAGTCGTCCAGTTCTTTTGTTATGCAAGTGACTGAGCAGCCAGAAGCCTGAAGGGTCGGTAGGAAAGTTACAAAGTTGAAATTTCCAAGCACTTTGAATTATGCTTTTCATCTGAAAATTGGCAGGGAGCTTCCTGAAATAACAAATGAAAACAGCCCTATGCTAACTCCAGACATTGGAACAATAGTATAGTTTGCTGAAGACCAAAGCGTTCATGATGGTAACAAGTGTATTTCGATCAAAGGTATGCTTTACTCGGTTTATCTGACCTAAGCGCGCCATGCAACTGGACACAAATCTTCATTTAATTTAAAAATAGCGTCAGATTGGTCTTTCAAGTTAAAGTTGAGTAACAATTTAGTATCATCGACGTAGGATTGATTGCACAACGGAAGATCATCATCATCATCATCATCATTATTTATTTGCCTTATTGAAATAAAAAAGAAGGAATAATAAAATCTACAATAATGACGAGGAGACCTCAAGAAACCACAAGGCTTATAACGGAGGCCACCTCGGCTGTCATTAATAAATAGGAGTGCGTAAGTGCGGCTTGTTCAATTCATGATTTTATAGATAAAAACTGCAACATTTTTGTCCTAAAGGTGAAAAAACTAGATGAAGAAGTAATTGATATTTGGAGAGAATTCCAGATTTTGGGAGCTTGGTAAAGGATTGTAAATTGCTTAAGATTTGTTCGACAAGAATAAGATCGATAGTGGTTGGCTGTTCTGGTGCCATAATTATGCACTTGGCTACTTGTTAAAAACAAATTCAGAAACATTGGAGGTAATAATTGATTTTGATAACAAAACATAAATTTTGCTATTTGAAATGAATTAACTTGGAAAATATCTAAAATACCCAATTTAGCAAATAGGAGAGCAGAGTGTGCTCGATAATCTGAATTAACACCAGCTCGCACGACGCGTTTTTGCAAGTAAAATATTCTATTTAGGTTAGACACGTATGTGGACGACCAGGTGGAATTACAGTAAGATTAACGCGTAGTATAAAGTTAATTCAGTTTTTAAAGATAAATAAAATCGGGACCTGAATATGATAGCCACTGACTTGGAAATTTGTTTACATATAAAGCTGATGTGATGCTTCCTGGTTAGAGGTTCGTCAACATAGACACCTAAGAATTTGGTCAGATAGTTCGTCTAGACGGAAAATGCGTCTTGTGCCAGTCTTTATAGTAGAGACGCGTAACCAGACGAACAACAAATGTTTGCCCAAGTTCACCCCGGCGGATTATGCGTATTTTAAAGTTCATCTCGTCTTCATACTAGGCGAATAAAATGAGGGACCCATAAGTCGTCTCTAGTATAAAAACAGCCATTGAGAAACAACAGCCAACTAAGATTTGCTAATGAAAAATGAAGTACTGCCGTTTGAAATATACATCCAGTGACTAAAGGTAGCTGAGACAAAACGCAACAGTTGAGACCGATCGAAGACATCGCAGGAGGTTCTGTGACCAATCTAGACCCAATCTAGGAAACTCGATGTTTTTGACGCAAATGAAAACGAGGTCATTCGAATCTCAAGCTTACATAATTTCTGACTCATGCACTCTAGAATTAGAATACTGCTTCGTTGCAATCCACTTCTGCAAATGATGAGCACAGCTTTTGGCGTGTCGTTTTGCTAAATACTTCAGTCTACCCTCCTTATCAGGTCCTCTCTTATTCTCTTCCTGTGGAAAAAAAGAGGGAACCAGTTTGACGGGTGCCTTGCACAATTTTTCACAGCAAGAAAAATACAAAACATTCTTTTTAGTTTTATTTTAGTTTGTTTATTTATTTATTTTTCCAGAAATAATCGCTCGAGTCACTGCCCATGAAGACCCTCCTTTCCGTCCGGTCGTTGAAGAGAACGCTTGCAAGGAAGAGCTTCAGTGCCTTATGACACAGTGTTGGGACAACGAGCCCGATAAACGGCCCCACTTTAACAAGATCTTGGACAGGCTCCGAAAGGTCATGGGCCGGTAAGCGTGGGATATGATGTGAGGGCGAATGTTTTAGTTGTATTTTGTATTATCCATGGTCAAGGGCCAAAGCTTTGCAGCTTGAAAGCAAACTTTGAAATAAAATTGCAAGGTAGTGAACTAATTACTCAGTAACACTGGAATATTCGACCTATTTTCAGACTTAACAAAGGTAAGTTAAATCTTTGTAAAATGTCTACATTTCCTTTGTAAATTGGCATGTCTGTAAATGTGCACACTTGCAGAGATTTTATAACCCCTATAAAATGTCTGTAGATTTGACCATCTTTTATGCGTCCAGATCGTATTTAATGTCTAAAGTATGGAATCTCCATGTTTTTCCTGTAAATTTTTAGCTAAATTTATTGGCTAAATTTAAAGAAATTTTATAATATGCGTACATAGAGAGCATAAAATGTCAAGGAAATATCTAAAAAGCGATCCAAAGTAACCGCATAAAATGTTAATGAAATGTACACAGATAGAGCGCACAAAATGTTAATGAAACGTGCATGTTATGTTCGTAAAATTATACACGGAATACCACATAAAATCGCTGCGAAATGTTACTGTGTAAAGTAAAAGAGGAAGCAAACCAGGATGAAAAAGCGGAACATAAAATCACAACAAAATGTCCATAAAAGGTGAACAAAAACCAGACCACAAAATGTTCGTAAAATGTCCATAAATAAAGTAGTCAAAACTTCTATCACAATGGTAACATATATTTGTAAAAGAAAGGGCTGGTACTAAAGCGATATGAGAACAAGGTTAAATTGACTTTTAACAAAATCCCACCCAGAAAGCAAGGAAATGGGCTGGCCACCGGTAGCAATTGGCCTGTTATTCTTCAGTATAGCTAGGTGGGCCAAACTGCTAAAGAATAAACCATTACTATTACAAACAAAGGCAGTTAAGAACGATACAAGAGGAAATTAACCAAGGTAAGGAAAACACGAAGAAACCATGAAAGTTGACGTCGTAAAAAAACATAGTTCTCTTTGTTATTATAGGCATTTCAATACAGTGTGATTTTCATTTGCCAAAATATCGAACAACAAGCAACAATCAGCAGCAGACATTCAAAAATGAACCAATCAAAATTCGAAGTAAATACACGTTCTTTGGTCAAGGGCGAGAAAACTCGTACCGGAACACACACGGTTTCAGTTTTGCCTCTGGTACGCCATTTTGACAGGCCGCCATTTTGAGTCCCGAGGAACTGAAAACTTTTGTTTTGTCCCACCGAAACTCGTCAGTTCCCAACTTTATCAACTCGAGGCTTATATTTCTTAACCCGGGGCAACATGGCCACTGCTGACAAAAGCCCATTGGCAAAAAGGTGTCTGTTTTAAGCCGGTTACCGAGCTACAAATCTGATCTCTTGCTTCCTTTTTCCTTAGAGATGTGAACATAATGGACAACATAATGGCTCTTATCGAGCAGCACACCGACAACCTGGAGGCGCTCGTGGAAGAACGGACGCGACTTCTCATGGAAGAGAAGAAGAAAACTGACAAACTTCTTTATAAAATTCTTCCAGTGTAAGGGCTACGGGAAAATTCGAATGTGCAAAGTTCCACTACACATAATAACATTTCTTAGTTTTGTTTTCTTTCTGTTTGTTTGTTTGTTTGCTTTTGCCAGTGCCTTGTTTTCCTCACACAGGGCCGTGGCTGAGCAGCTGAAGCTTGGTAAACCTGTGACTCCTGAATATTTTGATGAAGTCACCATTTACTTCAGTGAAATTATGGCCTTTATTGACCTTGCTTCAGAGAGTACACCGATGGAGGTATGAAAACCAAGATCAAAATATAAATTCTCCTTTCCGGTTGCTAACGATTTCCTCAGTCGCATCTTATGAGAATCTCAGCGAGGACCTTGAATTCTGAACACTGCATACACCGTATTCATACGTGGCGGACAATAATTTTTTTTTTTTATATATAAAGCTTTCTCGGGGGCTGGGGAACGAGCTGGCTTCCCCAACCCCGAGAGAGCTTGGCGCAGACTTGCATTTGGCTGCATTTTAATGCTCTTATTGTGCAATGTTTTTAATCCCTGTTTTAAAGGGTGGATTCTCTTGGGACTATAACGTTTATTCTATTCCGGTTTAGGATTGACAGAATAACTAGAACAAGGTTTTCCGCCGAAAGAAGGCGTATCCCGCAAACGAAATGGTTATCTCGGAGGTGGCCTGATTTTCGCGCCAAAATCTCCCCAAAAGAACGCGCAGTTAAGTATTTCGAGTAAACCGTATTCTGTTTATTCCATTCATTCTGCTATCGGGAGCAGAATATTCCGTTCATTCCGAAAACGGGATAGGTCGAAAAAGAACAGGTAAACTGAACGGTATTGTTATTCCGGAATAGTGCCAAACTGAAGAATGTACTCAAAGTAATGTCTGTTTATCTCTCAGATTGTTGCATTTCTGAATGATTTGTACCTTGCTCTGGATAATATTCTTGGAAACTATGACGTTTTTAAGGTAAGTAGCGGTTAAAGAATTCTGACCACAAAAATTCTGGTATCAATCAGTCATTTTACCTTACTTTACTCTATTCATGAGGAATTCTATGCCTGCCCTCCACGGGTTTTGCCCTCTGGGCCAAAACTATGCGGGGGCAATAACTAGATCTATGAGGGTGTTTTTGTTCAAATTAAAAAAGTACGAGCAAAGTTCGAAAACTTTGCGCATGCGTATTTCCCAAGATTGGCCGTTTTTGTACTACAGACGCCTAATTCGTCTGGGACGCACTTGGCAAACATTTGTTCTGCGTCTTTTATTCTCGTCTAGTATAAAGACGGGCACAAGGCTCATTATGCATCTGTACGAACTGTCTACTTTAGTGCGGCTTGGAAGACGCCGTTAATTACAGAAAACAAGGCAGCAAAGATGTGAGAAGATTCCAACAAACTCTAAATGAACTGCAAGCCACCTGAAAAGCAAACGAAGTTGATTCTCTGTCCAGTAATTGTAAATCACTCAGAGTTGATAAAGACTTAGTCATTTACACTGGAGATGGTAACCAACTCTTGGTTGAAACAAGATTGTGCTTTATCTCCAGGTAGAGACAATCGGTGATTGTTTGTTGGTGGTGTCTGGGTTGCCTGTCAGAAATGGCAATCGTCATGCAGCGGAGATCGCAGACATGGCGTTTGACATTCTTAGTCTCATGACTCACTTCAAGATCAGGCACAGGCCCCGGATGAAGCTGCAACTAAGAGTTGGCTTGCACAGTGGTAAGCACGTATAATTGCCATGCGCCCGAAACAAAACGCTCAAAACAATCAAAGACGAAACAAAAGACATTCGCGCCCAAAACAGAACCTGCCATGATTTCTAATGAAATTTTGTACACTGTTTTAACCGATCAAGGAGGTGATAAGAAGGTAATGAAAAACGGGGTCACCGTTCGCTGGTATCCGAGCTACGATGCTGACGAATACGTCTTGAATGAGGCCTGTAATATGATGCCCGGTCTAAATTCATCAGTCTATTGTTTATTCACTTTGTACCAGTAAAATTGTATTCGGGATTACTTACGCTCCAAAACATTTAACTTGGATGTGTGCTGTGTGTTTCGATATGGCTCCCCCTGTACAATTTAATGAAATTGCCAAAAAACTGAACATAGATTGTTGGTAATTTTTTCCACTTGTTGAAGAGATTATTCTCATAAGAACCAATGAAAAAGAAATTAAATGAAGAGTGGGAATTACCGTACTCGTTGGGGAGATAATAGCTATTCTAAATCGCCATGTTATCAATTCCATCGAATCACCTTAACTTTTTTTTTGTTACCAGGCTCCTGTGTTGCGGGTGTTGTCGGAATTCACATGCCTCGCTTTTGCTTATTTGGTGACACGGTAAACGTGGCATCAAGACTGGAGACCACTGGCCAAGGTTAGTTGCTCATCTCGTTGATCAGTTGAGGGGGGACTTATGCACAGGTCGGTTTGGAAAACTATTTATGCTTCTCGCTCGCTCGAGCAATGCACATAAAGTACATTGCCGAGGTTGAGCTTCGTTGACTGGAAAACACATCAAACTGAGGCCATAAATCTGTCATATTTTGGTCGCTCTCATGGTCGTTTGATAACTGAGTTACGTGAAATCTAGACATGATGATTTGTTTCCAGCAAAGGTGAGGGCAAACCCGCCACCTAAACAAACCGAAATGTATCCCGCTTCCACTCCGAAGCAAAGCTTCAGGAAATCCGCGGCCTTTGTCGTTACGTTCTTCTTCTTTTTTAATATTTTTTCAGATGTAAGAGATTATCAGAACAGGTCCACCATTCGTTTTTTCAGTCGGTCTCCTTTCTTAATAGTATTAATCATTATTATGTTTTAAGCTCTAAAGATTCACGTCAGCGAAGACTGTTACAGGCTGCTGAAGGAAATTGGTGGATACACGTTTTTAAAGCGCGGAGAAGTGTACCTCAAGGTAAGGGTCGTATACTTGCTAAGAAATTCCTTCCGAATACGACAATGGGACATTTTCTTCCCGCCACTACGGTTTGTGTTGGGGGAGTGAAGGCGCTGCAAGACAGATATGACAAAAGCGTCGTCTTACCTTTGGCGTCTTCGTCATGCAGATCGCTTTTGCAATCGAAATCGAACAGATGGCGCCTGTGGAGACTGATGTGATACCCTCTTTGCATCATGATCATATTTATCAGTCTCCTGTTGGCATATTCCTCTAACAAAGGTCGCCCAACGACTAGGGATAGTGCGGCCGGCGGACTCTCCATCGGCTTAGACAAGAGACTTTGCCTCATATGGGGACAGTGTTTTTCTTCACCAAGTTGTGTTAATGGGTACTGATGAAATAATAGTGCGGATTGCCTGCGATGGAGAAGTATCCCATCCAGGAGAAGGAGAGGAGGTAGCTTGCGTGGCTGGCGGTTTTGTGGGGAGCCTGCGAAACCGAGCGGCGAAGCCGCGAAGGGAATGGGGCGGACTTCGCCGGAAACAAGGTAATGACTTCGGCCAATATAGGACTGAAGCAGACTATTAAATGAGCCGTAAGCAAATCAGCACACGCAGCATGTGCAAAGCGCGTGAACATAGGCGCGAACAAGTTACAATTGGGTTTGCCTGTGTCTCTGATTGTCTGAGAATGGGGTGCACCCAGCACAAGACCAATCACGAAATAACTGTCTACAATCAATTGACAACCGTTCTAATACAGTGTTTCTCGGTGTCCAACGCATGAGAAGTCCCATCCCGTTTTATGGCATCTGGCTTCAAGAATTTCTTTCCAAACCTATTTCTTAAAGTTTTCTCTTTGCAGCTTCTTACACTCCTTTCCGATGCTCACTTACCGGTTACGTGGTACTCAGAAGCCGTATGTACCTTGGGGCAGCCAGAACTATCCCCTTAAAACTATTTTTGTTTTTTCTTTATTCTAGGGACGTGGTTTTTGGAAGACGTACTGGTTGATAGGGAAAGAAGGATTTACTAAACCGCTTCCACACGCCATGGCGGCGAACTCCGAGCCCTCCGTCGAGACTTTGAATGTTTATTACGCCAGCTAAGAGAGTGTCGCACTTGCTTAAAGTAACTTAGAGCGGATTTCAATTGGGCGTCGTGAAACCAAAAGCAAATCCAAAGTAATGATAGAGAGGTTTTGAAATGACTGTCTAAAGTAGTTACGCGATTGTGATTGCTCCGCTTAGTGATTGGCTTAAAAATCTCGCGCCAGTTTATCAACCAAAGAGAAGGGAAACCAAAACCAATCGCGACTTGCACGCGCGACTTTTCTCGCCCTTTGAGCAAGTTACGTGGAATTGCTACGAATTTTGATTGGCTCACTGCGCTGTTTGCACCTGCTGTGATTGGTCGGAGTAATTACTTTGGTAATGGTTTTACGACACTCAATTGAAAACCGCTCTAGAGCCAATCACGTTCTGAAAGAAATAAACCCTCCAGCCAACCACAAATTGAAGTAATTTTAACAAATGGTCAGCGGCCGAGCATTGACTATTGCCCGGCCTTTATGGTGCACGCGGGAGGCTGCTAAGCACAAGAGAAGCATAAGAGCCGCCTGAATCGTTAGCCGAGAGCGACTCGAGCTTCCTGAGGGCTTAGGAAACTCCCAAGTGCATTACAACTCAATAGTATGCGCTTCGCCGTTTACCATTTCTTTTATAGCATAATCGTCAAGGAAAATAGGTTTGTTGTTTGACACTTTAAGATCGCAACATCACTACCGATAGTATAGGAGCATTGTAGCCGTGTGTAATTCACAGGTACCCTCAGAACAAAATGAGTGATAGACCATCACACCGGACACTACGTCCCTACTCTTCTCGAACAGTGTGTGGCTTCTTTAACGTCCTACACAAATGTTGCGAGACGGGACCTACGGTTTATCGTCCTTATCCGAGAAGACTAGAAAGTCTAACCATTTGCAGATGTCATTACAAAGGCAGCACCTTCTCAGTTATTTTAAGACCCTAAGTTTTGGTCCGTCCTGAACCAGAACCGACGACCTTCCACTCAGCAGAAGGCGGCGGGCGTGTTGACACTGACCAATTTGTTTTGTTTGTTTGTTTTTTTTGGATGCCTTTCGCTTTCTAACTTATCGAGCTGGCTTTGCAGGTGGGTGGGGAAAAATGCTCGCCAGCACGTTAAACATGGTATTCAGTGTATATTTTCTTCTGTCGTCTGGGGACAAAGTTCCTTATTTTCGGAAGCTGCTGGCGTCGTGTTACGCGCCTATGAAAACCAGCTGGGGAGCTCCTCATTTACACACTGACCATTCGGATGGAGAGGTCCGGCGTAAATATTAAATGATGCAGCTTGTTCCTAAGCGAAGATAGATAATAAAACCTCAAAATATACAGGTATCGATTGGAAAGCGAGAAAAGAACAGAAAAAGTGCATCAATTCAACCGATGGCCCATAGTTTGCGAAACAAATGTTTCGTTCACTTGACTTTCCAGTTTGAATTCTTGGTTTGGGGTGTGAATGGTGAAGGACCCTTCGTGCAGTGGTCACCGTGAAAGCATTCGCTTTCCACCAAGGTTGGTTTCTCCGAACAATGTTAATCCTCTGCTCTACTTGGGGAGCTGGTAAAATTCCATGAAAACCAGGTCTTATAGACCTATAATGGACTTTCCTCAAACGTTTAAGGACTCTTATTTTAAAATTAGTTTCATTTACAGCAAGAAAGGAATCTCTGGGAGCTTTGGCGGCAAAGTTTTGGCTGTAAACGCGAAGGCAGTAAAATTGACTATTTTCGGCCATTTTGCTAAGGGGTTAACCTTTACCATTTAGCCCGAAATGAGCAAAAAGATGACCAAATTTAAAGAGCCTAGTATTCCATAAAAACGGGCTCTTATAGACCTACAATGGACTTTTCTCAAATGCTTAAGGCTCCTAGTTACATTTACAACAAGAAAGGAATCTCTGTGAGCGTTGGAGGCAAAGTTTTGGCTGTAAACGCGAAGGCAGTAAAATTGGCTATTTTCGGCCATTTCGCTAAGGGGTTAAACTTTGCACATATATGATCAATGTAGAAAGATCGTCTTGCGATATTTGCAGGACTGATAATTAAGTTATGTGGTACGAAAATCCGGCCTGGACTTGCTCTTGAGACCCTGCTGGTTTGTTGATCACTTTGGAAAAGATGTTGAAAATGATCAGCAAGGACTCGGTAGGAATACATGAAATACGCTTACCGTCCCACCTGCTAGGATTTAATTGAAGTCTTAGACTCGTACAATATCAGTAATTGCGGAAAGACAATCCTTTTTTGTTTTCGTAATCGACCTCAAATTTCGTCGTTTATTACAGCAATATTGTGTTGCTTGCATGATCGATATATAAGGCTATGTTTACACAGGGCCGAATTCAATTTTTTTTTTCATTATTTTTTATTTGCCACCTTGTTATAATACAATATTCAGGCTTCTCCTTTCCAATTGCTTAAATTGGAAAATTAACTGCGATGATCATTCTTCACTTTCATCTACAACTGCAGTTCACATATGAATTATTTCATATATACTTAACATCATTTCACTCTTCACGGGAGATATGAACTCACTAAATTGACCTTGCTCCCAATGTGTGGCTTCATAACTCAATTGGTAGAGCATCGCACCGGTATCGCGGAGGTCACGGGTTCGAATCCCGTTGAAGCCCTGATTTTTTCAGGCTTCTCCTTTCCAATTGCTTAAATTGGAAAATTAACTGCGATGATCATTCTTCACTTTCATCTACAACCGCAGTTCACATATGAATTATTTCATATATACTTCACATCATTTCACTCCTCACGGGAGATATGAACTCACTAAATTGACCTCGCTCCCAATGTGTGGCTTCATAGCTCAATTGGTAGAGCATCGCACCGGTATCGCGGAGGTCACGGGTTCGAATCCCGTTGAAGCCCTGATTTTTTCAGGCTTCTCCTTTCCAATTGCTTAAATTGGAAAATTAACTGCGATGATCATTCTTCACTTTCATCTACAACTGCAGTTCACATATGAATTATTTCATATATACTTCACATCAATACAATATTAGTTGACAAAGATTTGCTAAAATATGGCAGGAAAGCCGGCCCAAAGAAACCATGGGACTTATGCAATGTGGGCTTTCCCGGCTAAATAACTAAGAATAAACTTAATGTTAGGTTAACTGAACGGCAAAGGCAGAGAAATAATAAAACAAAAGAAATAGGTATCGAATAAAAAAAGAAAAAAAAAAAGAAGAGGAAGGGGGTTGAGGGAAAGGAAGAGTTTCTTCAGATTTTTCTTAAAAGTAGATACACTTACTGAACTTACAACGTCTGGACTAAGCGAATTAAAAAACAAGGGACCTTGGTATTGAAACGAGACACGTCTTATATTAGTTCTGCACTTAGGAACATGAAAGGAACTGGCATTCCTGGTATCGTAATCATGAACCTGATTCCTTCGTAGAAACGTGTTATTAAATACATCTGGTAACAACCCAGTTTTATGTTGAAACATAATTTTCCCTATTTCTGCTAGATACATATCCTTTAGCGGTAAGATACAAAAATTCTTAAATATTAGTTCTGTATGAGCGTCGTAACAACATTTGCTGATGATTCTCATACCTCGTGGATCCAATCAGCTGTGAAAGTCGACTTTGCCACTTACAACACCCTTATTGATAATCTCCCCTCGCAGGGTTAATGCTTCGCGAGGTGCGGAGCGTGTCAAGGATTGCTCAGAGACGCCAACTGAGGCCCCATCCACACTAATACGTTTTCAGAAGTAGCCGTTTTCATCTCGGCGAAATATTTTCATCCGCACTAGCGTCTTAGTATCGTTTTCACCTATCCACACTAAAACGCTCAAAAACGATGTAAATAACTGGGAACTGGATTGCGCATGTGTTAAAAAGTTGAGTTCATCAGTCTCCCACGATATTTACGTCCCCGTTTTCAAGTCCCCCTTTTCACCCGACCACACTAATGCGTTTCAAAAGTTTCCCTTGCTTTCTCCGTTATCGTTTTCAAAAGTCTCCGTTTTCATCGGCGTTTTCAAGCGTTGTAGTGTGGTTGAAAGGCCAAAACGAATCGAAAAGTGTGCGTTTTCAAATGAAAACGTATTAGTGTGGATGGGGCCTGAAGTTCGGCCTCTTATCGGTGGCATTTTATCAATTTTGGCAAACACACATGCGCTAATTTTTCAAATCATCTACTGACACCGGACCTCCGTCTACTGCAATGCATACCACATGAAAGCGACGCTTACTACAATCTCAAATATATATATCGCTCGAAATCCTGTATTAAGTTAACCGGAACTTGTAACGTTTCGCTATCGGATGGCTATTAAAAAGCACAACCAAAACCCAGATAAACACAACTTTACTAAAAGTACACGCTGCTCTCTATATCATGGCGGATCTCTCCGATACCCACAACTCCCCGCGCCACACAGGTCCGCATCGCATACTTGCAAGACACTACAGAACTGAGCTGTGAGTACGAAAGGGATCTGTCACATATGACCTAGGGGCCAACATTTCTCTCCCTCACTGCCGCGTCGGGGGCAGACAGGGTGTCGTGGACTGGTATCTGAAAGCAGTGAGGAACTGGGGGTTGGTATAAGCGATCCGCGGGGCGAAATCTCGGGGAGACTCTCATGGTACGTCGGTCAGGCAACACGTCCAGAGGTACCGCTACTGGTCCAGGTTTTTTGTTTTTGTTTTACTTTTTGGATTGACGTCTGCGCATACGTAAATTCGCAGGTGGTCTAAAACATGTACGTACCACATGGGAGAAGTAGATATCTAGATAGATTATCTACGGACAATTAATCAGCCAAAAAGTCTACATTACAATTTAAATAAACAATCATTATGAACTATTTACAATATAAAATATTTTAAATAATAAAAAGCTGCTTTTCACGTACGACTGCCGTGCCGTAGAGTACTTGCTTGAGAAGGCGTTTGAATTTCCTAACGGACTCTGTTTGCCTCACATTACAAGGGAGACTTCCAAAGAGTAGCGCCACTGTAGCTAAAACTATTTTTGCAATAATTTTCCCTGGTAATGATGTAGAGTTTATTTTCAGAGTCCCTAAGCTTATAGGCCATTTCTCGTGTTGTAAACCTAGCACATAAGTATTAGGGAGCCAACCCGTGTAAAGACTTGTAAACCATCGTGGCTTTATCAATTTGGCGCAGGCGAGTTGAATTTTTCCATTTTAGGGGCTCAAACAAGTAACCAACGTCTGCGTCATAGTCTGACAATGTTATAACACGGGCTGCTCTATTTTGTAGTTCTTAATGTTATCCCACAGTTTCCCCAATAATTCCCCAATAATTGAATTAAGGGAGTATTAGAGCTCGATATATTAGGTTTAAGGTCGTTTGGGGAATAAGGTGCCTCACTCGTTTTATGGCCCTGATGCCAGAGGAGACTTTCTTTATTATATTCTCTATATGGCTCCCCCAATCAAGATTATCATCGATAGTCACTCCAAGTGATTGGGTAACTGGAAAATCATTAATTGTAAGCGTTGGGGAAACTGTCGTAGTACTTAACCTTTGGCTAGATCCAATCGACATGAACTTGGTTTTAGTCATATTTAGGGTAAGTTTATTTGCTCTTAACCAATTGTGAACATTCTCTAAGTCCGTGTTTAGACTTGTCTGAATATCGTGCGCATTCTTGCTCGCATATGTAAGATGGTAGATGCTAAGATGGTAGTGAGTACATTTAAATCACAAAATGACCTTCCGAGTGATCCTAAGAAGCGTGTGTGAGTGAATTTTGCTCCCGGAACTACTTACCTTACTGGCGCTGGGAAGTACTGGTTGTCGAATGGTTACGTGCTTATTTATAAGTCAACCACCGTCATGACACCTCCGAGAGAGGAACACCCACATTTTCGGCTGCTGCTCCGTACCTGTTCTGGGGGCACGGACAATAACCGCTTTACAAACCTCTTTTCTTCAGTACACGAGGCGTTACTTTCGTTTTCTTTTCAAGTTTTCCATTCCGAACGCATTCGCTTAATCTACTCCGCAGGTAGGATACATACAACCAAAAACGAATAGGCCATCTCCGGGTTCATGTGAACTTCTTTATCAAAACGAGTCAAAGTGTCAAATAACAAAGAATAGAAGAACGGTCAGGTATTCTGATTAAAAAAATAATAATAATAATAAAATTAAATTAAATTTTTAAAAAAAGCGATTATCAATGTAACTCTACGCGGCAATTAACGAGGTCCGTTTCATCCCGATGAAGGAGTGCTAACAATCACATCACTCAAAAGGACTCGGGCTTGAAAACAGAGAAAGGTGTCCCGTACGATTTGTTTTGAAAACACTTTTCATGTGCTGAGCTTAATAAGGGATAGTTGTCTGTGTATTTTCTGGGTTTTCTTACATTACGTGACTGACACGGCTTCATGTATGCATATTAATGAGGTCCGTTTGAAAACGAGTGAACCTATCACGTGAGGGTCTTCAGGTCGGCCATTTTGATACAAATCGTATGATCAGTGAAAATGGTGAAAGTCTGTGGTCCAAAACTGGCAAATTGCTGCTTTCTTTTAAGTATATGGGGTATAGTAATGCTGGTGAGTAGGATTTAAAAAGATTATCCGTGTCTCCAACGAAGAAGAACAGATCGAGGTTTTTCTCTAGGAACCCCTATTTATTCAATTGCAATGGTCAAGCTTGAGTTTAAATTCAGTATGAAAATGTTGGGCTCTCTCTGTACAGGTTTTACTAGGTGTATTTTTTACTACACGCAGTGTAGCACTTATAGAAGATATCCCCAGTGGAGAGAATGAAACCAAAGGATACAAGACGTCAGCAAAGTTTGTATTCCAAAGAAATACTATTTTAGACAAGAGTATTAATTAAACGTAGTCAAGTCGATAAGTAAGTTACTACAGCTTGTGTGAGCAATGGGGAATGTACTTTCCAGTTGAATCTCAAAAGGAATTTTACACAGGCCAGTTTTGCATGCTAATCTCAAGAATGAGCCAAAAGAGTTTCAATTTTCGTGATTAACAATAATTATGCAGCTATCTGTGTTAAGCTGGAGAGGGG
>BLFK01000704.1:7050843-7071318 GCA_014634185.1 Astreopora myriophthalma | reverse complement strand
GGGGGGGGGGGGGGGGGGGGGATAGGAAGAGGATTTGACCTTGCACCATTTTTACTGTTCAAAGGCCTGACCCCAAGGATGTTGTCATTGTTCAAACAAGCACAAATTCCCCACCCCTCCCCTTCCAGAAAATACAAAGATATCCCATTAAAAGCAACAAATTTTAAAAAAGGATGCTTTATATTATTAGGAAAAGACACAAATTGACCGAGCCATCTCTGGAGCAAATTGCTGCTAACATTTATGGCAAACATACTCTTTGTTTTTGAAATCACTCCATTGATATACATTATTACCATTATTTGTTTGGAAATATTTCAAAATATTATGCATTTCATTAATGTAAAAGTTTTTTTTTTCTTTTGTCTTTTGTGCCTTTAGAAATTGTTTCATAGCAGCAGGGTTGTATTTTGCTGTGTTAATTCTCTCAGCACATCAGAAATGGGTGAACAGTCGAACAGGAAATACGCAGAGACTGTAAGTTGAATCCTAACATTTTCATCCATTTGCCATCTTGGTGGCTAGACAAAGCAAATTTATGCCAAATAATTTTCATAAAAACGTTAGCTCTGAGAAATTTATGAAGGGTGAAGTGAGGGTACAGGGCAAAGGACTACGGTGGTGAAGTTTTAGGGACGTACATGTAAGTACTTTTGGTAGAAGTTGCCTTGTAGTATTTTACAAATAATAATTTTCCATATAATTGTCTATAATTCTTTTCTAAGAAAGTGCCAGGAAAAGACTACAGACAAATACATGGAAAATTGAAAACAACTTCCAAGGAAAACTAACTCTCTAGAAATTTCTTGGTATAATCCTTTACCCTGTGCCTTAGTTTGCAGTGCATAAATTTTTAAGTGCTACACGTAACGTTTTACATGAACAAAAAATATTTGACATCAGAATTGCCCATACAAACACTCTAAATCCTTATGTTTTGCCTACCCACCAAGATGTTAGCTTAAACTGTGATAAGTCTATTGTTTCATGAGTGGAACACTATGGGCCAATTTATAAATAAAAATATAATCTTGGGTGGCCTTGGAGTAGACACACTGTGAAAAGAAAACTTTATGTCAAAGAAAAAATGTATATACCTTTGACTACAAACAATTGACAAAATATTCCACAAAATAGTTTAAGATATATAAAAAGCTAAAATTTTGCCCCAGTTTTTCAACTGGGGCATCCCAAACTAGTTAATATTGCTCTCTTTTATCAATAATTACAACGAGAACATGTTACATGTACATGTTGGTTCTCTTCTCTTCTCTGAGAGGTTTTTCTCTGGGCACTCTGATTTTCTGCTTCCCTTAAAAACCAACATTTGATTTGAATTGATTTGATTTGTAGTGTCCTCAATTAGTACTTCATTACTAAATCAATTGACACTTAACTAAGTTTAATTATATTATTATTATAGTATTGTAACTATAACAAAATTCTCGAATCTGATTGGTTATCAGCAGCCCTGATTTCAGCATCAATTGGACAGTTTGTAATTGTGCAGCTTGTAATTGGACAGTGTACACGTCAAGCCTAAGTGATAATATTGGACAGTACGCGTCATCGAGCGCGTGCTGGTTCTTTTTTTTTTTCCCCTCAGGTCTAAACGACTAAAAAGTTGGAACAAATTAAAGTATCAAACACTGTCATATTCTTCTCAAATTTTGTTATGGTTACAATTAATTTCTAATAGCACTGAGTGGAGAACAATTCAGGGAGTAATCATGCTCTTAATTTCAAATCGGCCTTGCGCATGGATTTGTAAATGACTTGCCCGATTTCTTGGTGAATTGTACTCCACTCAGTCCTATTACCATTACTTATTATTATTATTATTACTATTATTATTATTATTACTATTATTTTTATTATTACTATTATTATTATTATTATTATTATTATTATTATTATTATTGCCAACTAAGGGTCATAACTTAAACAAGAATTTGGCTGGCACTTTAATGTTCTTAAAGCTGTTCTGCACATTTGTACATGTAGAAATACGGCACCCAGTTGGAACTAATTTCTTTAGATGTGTGGTTCATGTTTTTGTGATGCAGGTTTCTTTTGTACTTCTGTAGGATGCATACTTGAGCAAGACTTTTCCAAAGCTCTGTGATAATCTAAACTTCCTATCTTGTGGTTACCAACTTTATAACAGAATTAATTTTACTGAGATCCCCAGATGGCACTTACAAATCAAACGGATAGTGAGCTGTCCTTGCTGCATGGCAAAAATTAGGGTGTTTATCGCTTTAAATTTGGCACATTTTCAGAAAATGACTAAACACACTCTAGGCAGTCAGTTGTAGGTCGTTTTTGCTAAGTTCATCAATTATTGCTAGGAGGTCACTGTGCCAGCAATTTTGACTTCTAACCAGAAAAATCACTCATGCCACTTGTTAGTGTTGCATCTGAACATTTAATTCTTTTATAATCTGAATTATAAATTTTTAAACTTTACTGTATGTTCATTTACTGAGGTTCACGTTTACTTCAAAGGACACTTACTGACAGTTATTTTCGTAAAATTCATTTTTAGTTTCATTACATATTTAAATTATTGCCAATGGAAGGCAGGGAGTTTTACCAGAATTTTAGGAGAATTTTCCTGAATATTGACGAGTGCAATATTATTCATTTGTTGTATCTAGGATTTAATGAACGTGGCATATTAAAACTTGAAAAATGTGTATTGTGATCCATCTTTTCATGTGTACTTTTAATACAGTTTTAATACCCTCTTCTGACAATAGGAAGGAACTCCTTAATAGTTTAAGCATTTCTTCTGTTTCCTTGAGGAACAGACAATATTACTGGCAGTAATTTATTAAGGACACTGAATTTCAATGAGAAAACCCACTCATGAAAAGGATCTTTTCATCTTGGTGAATGATTCATTTCAAATAATTTTTATCATCACATGTATCCTTTTGATGTTTTCGTTTTGATGATGGCTTTGCTGTGGTTCAACTGCAGTTAACAAAACTCAAGTTTGGTCTTTTCTCTTTATATACTTCATAAATTATTAACACAATGTGTTGCTTTCTTTAACCAATCAAATAGTCGAGTGCTGTCAGTGTTGTTTTACTTTACTGATTGGTTCATGAACTTAGTGCTCAGGTGTTCCTTTTGATAAAAGTTGCAAGTACTTGTTGATCGTTGAATAATTTATGGACCAAAATACAAAAAGGTTACAGACAATTATTGCTTGTACAGCGTTTTACTAACATTTCCAAGTTTTCCCACTGTTGATAGTTTTTTGCAGAAAAAAAAATTATTGGGTCTTGTAGAAGTGCATCACTTGTAATTAAAATTATGTAGAACTCTGTAGCATTTTAAAATCCTTGTTAACTTAAAAGAATATTTATATTTTGGAACAAATGATGCCAATAACTGTTTTTGTTTTCTTTTTCCTCTGTTGCCACCATTATCAATACAATTCTAGATTTTTTAAGAGACTGTCTTGAAAGATTTGAAATGTAGGTTGACCCAATGAGCCACTGATGGGCCAGTTTTGAAAAGGCTGACTTGATAAAACATGTTGTATGATGCAAGGTGTGTGTTCCATTCTTGAAGATAATTTATTATCTTTTGTATGCACTTCAAGGGAAGCTCTAACTGACAGTTATTTCTGTAAAAGTCATTTTTTAGTTTCATTACATATGTAAATTGCCCCTGGAAGTTAGGGAATTTTACTAAAGGTTTTGGGTAGAGTTAAATGCAATCAGTCTTTTGTATACACTGCCATTGCCGAAGTCAGGTGTATAATGTTTCTTAACATTTCATTGTTTTGACATTTCAGGGTTGTGACATAAAGAATACGTACGTGCCAAGTTAACTGAGAAGAGTTTTATTGACATCATTAGCTAAGTTTTAGTTGACATCTAATTCAGGACATACAATCATGTATTTTATGTAGTAAATGGAATTTGATTTAGAGGGGCTTTCAGTGTGTACAATTTCACAAATGATAACAGCTTTAATTATTGCTTGATTGCTTATGTGGAAAGCATTGTATTTAAGAATTTACATTAAACTGGTATGGAAAATTACTGTAGAGGATAAGGTAAATTTGTGGTCCTGGTAGTTCTAATTTGATGTGACAAGTTGTACAAATAGATGTTGCATTCTTGGCAGGGCAACGTAGGACCTGCCTGTACAAACCTGGCTAACAGTATCAAATGAACCAACAGAAAGGACAAAATAATTATGTTAATTTGCAGATGACCTGCATTCCATCCAGAGGGCACTTCTCTCAACTGGTTTAATGCTACAGAAACTGAGTTTAAGCTCTAGCTGGATGGGTTGCATGGCTCTTGCGCAACTTCACCTTTAGTATGCTAATGACAAACTTTATAGTTAAGTTGGTGAATTTTAAGCCTGGTAAATGAAGTGGTGAATTTTATAAGTATCACTAATGACACAGTAATACATGGAAAAAGACTGAATGCTCCTTAATAACTCCTACTTGTTCAGATGCCCTGCCACTGAAGGTCATAGGTTTTAGCCCAGTTAGGAGCAATTGGATTGTTTTTGTGGGGATGCCTGCATCATAACTGAGAAATTCATCATTTTGTAATAGTGTAGCTGTCATTTTGTCTTCTACTACGCTTCTGCATAGTCCACGGTTCTGCAAAGTGCATCATGCTTTTAGTGACTGAATATTGACATTAATTCTAGTTTGTTTTCATGTGCTTTAGTGTCTGTTTTTTTATTTAGGTGTTTGTTTTCTTTCTTGTTTTGCAGTTATGTTCAAGCGTAGCTGTGGGTTATGTGTGCTTATAAATGCTAACTGGTTAACGTTAAGACAGAGTTCTGAAGACAGTATGCAGAAAGAAAATTAGAAATACATGCATTCACAACACTATCATCTATATTTTCACATGATTTCACTTTTGTGATGTGATAACATGTAATTTGATATCACTCACAACATGGATCCCATAATATATTAATGTCAGAACAGGTGATTGTATCTAGTAAGCAGCAGGTGTTTCAATAACTTGTGAAATAGCCATCAATGGTAACCCATTGTAGGCAGTAGTTTGACAACTTTATTGTAGGGTTTTTAGTGAAATCAAGACAAACGTACTGTAGCTGGTGGTGAGATGCAAAGTAGGCAGATGTTGCCGTTAACCGGCTTCTGTTGAAACCCCTGAAACAGAGTTGCCTCATTGGTAATATTTTGATGCAGTCAGTCCTTAGTAACTAGTTTTTCTGTTATCTGTTTCCTTGTGGCTCTGATTGAATAGATTTCAGCTTTGATCAAGCAGAGTAACTGTATTTCATACGAGGCCCTGATCAGTCTACCTCTTGTGCTCAGTGAGAATTAAAATGATGGAGAAATGCTTCTAAGAAGCTAAAATCTAAACAGATTTGTTTTGGCCAATTTTAGCACAAGTTTGTTTTGACAAAGTCAATAAAAATGTGTGAACAGGGCTTTGTGAACAAGTTTTCTGAAAACAAATGATTGTGTGGTTGCCATGAAACTACAATAGCACTTTCCATGATGAAGTCTGTTTATTGTTTTCATTATTTTATGCTGAGATAGATAGTTAGATGACTCACTTTTTGCATGTGTGAGAAAACTATTTTGTGGTTGGAGCAATTTTTCAAATTTGAAGATAGTAAATCTCATTATGTATAAAATAATCTCAGTTTTTGCCTTGCAAATTGAGAGTTCTTTAGAGTTGAGTTTTGGCTGCATCAATAAAAACAATCAGTGTATGCATGCAATAACGAACAATATCATAAATTTTTCAAATTCCTTCAAACAATAAAATACTTATTGTAGTACATAATATTACAGGGTTCGTACAGGTCATGGAAAACCTGGAAAGTCACAGAATATTAGTATTTCAGTTTCCAGGCCTGGAAAGTCATGGAATTTAATTATTGGTCATGGAAAATTATAGTTATGTGTGGTACGTAAATTATTGCTGGTGTCTAAGCAAGGACAAAGTAAAATACAGGCAAGTTACATGTCAGAAATGTCACCCCAAAACAAGGATGATTTTGACAATTTTCGAAAGTGACGGTTAAACTTTCGCTCATGGAGAACTGGTAAAAGTCATGGAAAAGGTCATGGAAAGTCAGTGAATTTGAAAAGCTCTTAAGAGTACGAACCCAGTATTATTGTTGTGTGTGGGTTTTCTTAAGAGTGACCACAAGAAAACTCTGAATTAATAAACTTTGTGCAATATTAAGGGTAACTGTAGTGTGTAATAATTTCTGGTGGGAAATAATGCACACCTGCTTTGTCTGTACATTTACCAACTTCTCCCCTGTTTGCTCTGGCAGATGTGTGTGCTTATTTTCAGGCCAGGTTTTTTGTGAGGCTCATCAAAATTAGTACGAGGGATACTCGTAATTGCAGATTGTTTTTGCAGTGGTGGTGGTGGTTGTTGCTTTATTTTTTTCACGGTCAAACTTTGCAATTTAATGTTTCAAATCGCTTGACATGTTTTGATGATTGTCTCAAGTTGTAAAGATCAATATTATTATAATGTACTCCAATTGACTATTTAAGGGACAGTTATAAAGGGAATGATGTAACAATGTGGCTACATGTACAGTTTCAAATTTTTTGGAAAGGAAAACTTGAAGATGTATATGCCATTGTAATGTTATTGCATTGCAAGTACAAATAAATTCAGTGCGTACTTGAATCGAGGGTTAACATTATTTTTGTAACAGGAATAATTTACTTGGTACTCTACTATGATCTGTACATGTATTGAAAGTGAAACAAGAAAATAAAAGAATAATGCATTGATGCCACCGTCTAATTCAAACTGCCAATAATCATTATCCCACTAATTCTTGCAGGCATTGTTTTTGTACCCACAGGCAATAGTTAATTTATACTTTGTAAGTGGTGCCACACATGTACCTACAGATACAGGGCACTTTTCCCTGAGGACAGAAACCCTGGCGACGAGGTTGCTTAGGTACGTGCATGGTGGAGAGAATTATTGTTTCTTATCCACCTCAGTCACCTTTGGCACCATCCATGATGGTCAAAATTGAATGAATAAGTATCTGTTCCTCTGGTTTCTATCAACTAGCCTTCAAGGCAATCTCTGAGGTGTTCATCAAATTGCTAACAGACAAAGAATTATCTTCCACTTTCACAATTCTGAGAAGCTGTGCATTTACATCCACAACCACTTCAACTAAAAGACATTGTCCTGAAACCTGACGAGGAATGAAATAAGACATTAAATGAAAAGCTTAATCAACCATTGAAATGTGCCGTGTCCTCGGGTGCGGCGGCATATTTTTTTTGGAGGGGAGGAGAAAGGGGATTACACTTCCTGTGTCATGTACTCCTCCTCACTTCCAAGTCCTGTTTTGTTGCCCCGTCCCCTTCTTTGCCAAAATTGTGCAATGTTCCTTCTTCCCCTACCTCCACCTCATTTAATAGAGATCTCTCTTCCCACCCCTTTCAGTCCCATATTCAGGGTACCTCTCATCCCCTTCCTCTGAGGCTCTTTTTCCTATTTGACCGCACTGTCATCGCAAGCTTGAATACTTCACGAGTTATTCTTATCACTGTATCACTGTATTGTACCCTAGAGGGAGGCCACACCAGGGGATTGCAACATTTCATGTGGCAAATGATCAAATTCCCCTCCCTAGGGACAAAAACAAGTATGAAAACACGGTTTCTTTCACGGACCTCATTCACTTGTTTTAAATTAGTTTATTCTCAATATAATTGTATGTAAGGTTTCTTTGAATTCCCCTTAAAAATTACAGTTAGGAAAAGGTAAGCGAAATGTGTCTTGTTGACAGGGTAAATATGCTGAGGCAGAACTGCTATGTAGGTGAATATAAGCTTATTCCTGATCTGTTGCAATTAACAGCCACAGCCTTGATTCATTTACCAGGCTGAAAACTCAGCATCTCATTTATTTCAAATTTCAGCCCTAACAGTGGGTAGGAAGTTTGTCACCATACAGCGTCTGTCACCAGTCACTAGTCTCCTATAGCAGAGCATCTCAGGTCATGTTTGTCTAGTGGTAAAAGAAGTATATTTGGCATAAGAGTTGGTCTGGTCTGGGGTAGGAACAATTAGCTCTGTTCTTTTATTGTTCCTACAGGCATCCCCTGGAAATACGAGAGACGACTTTTGGTAAATCTCACCCAAGTGTTGCGACTTGTCTCAATAATTCACAGGCAGCTCAGACTCACAATATGGCATGTGCTTGGTTATCGCACCGATTTATTGACACACATGCAGTTTCTAAATATTGTGATACGACTGTAACCGAGAACAAGAAACTCTTTTTTTTTTCCCTTTACTGAACATCGTTAGCGTTCTTTGCGGCTAAAAGATCTGCGAACACCAAGGAGGAAGGGGTAGGGCGTATCGCAAGAACTTAGTGGGGACAGTTTTCCCCCTTTTTCCGGTTGAAAGTTTTTCGCTAGGACTTGAGGCTGGGTGACGCACTGTCCATAATGGCACGTGACGAGATCGAAGAGGTTGACGATAGTGTCCGCAGCACTAGGGAATGCCGTCAATAAATTTCTATTCACCAGATTATAGGTACAAAAATTTTCCCAGTGTAAAGTTTTCAAACATTAATCGATATGAATTAAAATAATAAAGATCGCGTCACATATTTGAGAAAATTTCGAATGGTCGGACAATGTTAAAAGAGGGAAAAGGAAAGGCTCTTTAAAAGATTTACGTTGTACACGCCTTTTAGCTGTAGTAAGAAGTAAAGGACTGGACATTCTAATTTATCACATCCTCTAAAATCTGCAAATAATTCGTTATAAGCTTGATATTTAAGTTATATCGGTCTCATTATTTAATGTTTTACATTTTTATGCATTTCTATTATAATTCACATAACATTCCACAACAGACTTACTATTATGTAAAGTCAAACTCTTTTGTTGGCAAAAACGGTATGTGGCCCTGACGCGGAAATAGCCGCAAGATTGAGAATTCCTCCTTTGTCAGACAGCGTTCAGGTCAGTGGATTTTGCTGCCGTTCGCAGATTAGCTACAAAATGTTGTTTTCAAGGTTGACCTGTTTTGACAATTACCGTGGTTACTGTTTTGACAATAACAGTTCCTTTAATAAGTACCAATTGTGCGAATGTTAACGTACGTTTTCGACTTTTCTTCCACAAGACTGTTTGTAATGCCTGACGCTGCGTTCGGGAGTGGACAGGCTTTCCCATTGAGAACCAACCTTTTTTTTCCCTGACGGGCAATTGGCAATTAGCAGTTTTAATACTAACAACATGTAATACATCTGACCAGAGTTGAACCCTTTTGTTTGCCAATAACAGGGTCAGTCCTTCTCTCCTGACTGGGCTGCATTGTTATTTTCAAAGAGTAGATTTAACTCCAAAAGAAGGAGTAAAAAGAAAAGGTACAGAACCACTCCATTTCTGGAGTAAAATGTTTACCCCGTTTGGGAGTAAATTTGAGTGTTCATGAATGCTATAGGGTACGAAATAGGGAAAAGCCAGCGTATACCAATCCGTGACATGAAAGGCGCATGCCTAGCAACATAAAAACGTATGTCACGCAACACATGTAGTGCATGTCGCGTTGCATGTGAAGTGCATGTCATGCGACATACTGTCAGTCACGCAAAGCATATGGCACAATGCCGCCATCACTTTGAAATTAGGACGGTTAAATAAATGTTCTAGATATTCTTGAGTTTTTTCATCAGGTCTTCAACACTGAGCTCATCGTCAGCAGAAATTTGCCCTTCGCTGCTGATTTCTTGTGAAATCTGCTAAGAAAAAAAAAGTGAAAATAAATCCTTTAGTTGAAGTGTCATTGAGATGGAGCAAATGGTGGCGGGGGGCAACTCTTTTGCATGTCCCGGGTCTCCAGCGAAAACAAATGAATCAGTCCTTCCGCTGTAAAAAGGGCCTAGTGCGGCGTGCCTTTTTCCCAGGCAGGCCTCGAGATTTTTCGGGTTGAGCTCGTGTGCCATAATTCCTTCCGTATATGTTAAAACGAAGACGTTTTTAGTCATGAAATCTTGTGATGACCTTGCCCTTTCTTATCCTTAAAATACGTTAAAAGACTAGATCCTAGCGTCACAAAACGCTTTTCGGGCACCAGAAGCGTTTTGGGGACTTAATTGAGAAACGGGCCCCTGGAACAGCCCGGAAAGGCTATTCAAAGGTGGAGCATCTGAACGCGACAGTCGATAAGTCAGCAATATATTGAGTGTGCAAAGTTTGATGGCGGTGAATCAAGGAAAAAAAAAAAAGAAGGCAGGCAATTGCATGAATAACATAACAAATCATAAGAAGAAAATAACAAAAATGACGAAACTAAAAAGAATAACAAAAATAATATTTTAAATATAATAGTTAAAATATTTGATAACATTTATATTTTAGCGCACAAATGTATCACAAATCATACGAACAAAATAACGAGCAGTTCCGAACGGATGGCGCAAAGTTGTGTTAAACAATGAGCGGGTTTGGTTAGTTTAAGTGTCCCCATACCCTCGATCGGAAACGGGAAGGAGAGAACAGCTCAAGTGGACGTGCTGGCCTTTAGTTTTTAAGTCCTTTCTTTCTCAATTCCACTTCCTAGCCCTCCAGTGGATGTTGTTTGCTTGTCTTTTCTTCACTCATTGTGTACAAACTTCCTTCCGTGTCAGAGTCAGAATACGGCCTCACCCAGCAATAGACGGAGTTAACACATTTACAAGTTAACAGCCATTCAAATAAGAATCAATATTGTGTCTTTGAAAGTTAAACATGATGACATCTTTGCACCAGGACACATTGCTCTTTTTAAATAACGGATACTGTTTCGTAAATAAAGGATAGGCGAGTTCTTGTATACCATAGTAAGCTCAAGAGAACAGAGAGAAATTCGATTAGATGTAATAGTGTTTACGGCATACCTTCCGAGTTGTTTTTTTCTTAGCCGAGTATGCTAAATGCACGCCCGCTACAAGCGCCGGTGATGGTTCATCATCGTCTTCACCTTTGGCCTCATCAATTAGTGTAATACCTGCATAACAAACGAAAGGAGTGACAAACCGTGGACGACTTCAGATGTTGCTCAAAGAAGTGCATCTCTCTCGTGGAAAGAATTAACCCGCGTGGAACTAGAAAAGGGAAGACAGAAGACTTGGGAATAGACAATATTCGTATTCTCACGGTTGCACTGAAACGAGCATGGAATAGAGGCTGATACGGGGGAATCTTTTCAGATGCAAATTGTTTCCTCCGCATGAGCCTCCATTGCACGCTCGTTCCAGCCCAATATTGAGAATGCGAATAAGGTCTATTATGCCTGCGGTGTCTGGCGTGTCCCACGCCCTGCCCTCGCGTGTCGTGCGCGCTTTATTCTCCCCCTTCCATACATCCAAGTAAATCTCATGGTGTAGAGAAAGGAGACAATAGACTAGACTTGAATCGAATAATCCTTCCACTAAGATCTGTTAGCTGCGAAATGACGAATTCCTAAAACTTAGGGAGCCTTACCAAAGACTGAAAACGAATAGAAAGCGAAAAGGACAAGAGAGAGGAAATCATGTGCATCCCTGGTATCTCCTACGTGCTCCCCTAGTATGTGGCGCGCTCTTCTCCCTTCCGATTCCAGGGTCGAGTTGTTCGAAGCAGGGTTAATCCTAATCCGGGATAAATACCATGACAGCCAATAGGATTTAATCGAACTAAACCCAGGGTTAGCGCTAACCCGGCTTCGAACAACTCGGCCCAGGCGTCTCACGCAGGCTGATTAACCACAATCGTGTAGGGAAACGAAACAGCAGAACCCTTCATAAACATTTGCTAGTTGCGATAAAGGAAAGCTACATTTTCGCCGACTCTTAAGTAATCGTTTCTTACACAGTCATGTGCACACGCCTGCACATGACGATGAATTTGTCATTTTCTGTCGTAAGTCCTATGTCGTGCATAAAGACTAATTTCATGGCTGGCTAAGCCCATTGCTAAACTTCAACAAGCGAGAATAATCGCTAAGTAGTTATATTATTATTATTAAATGACGTTTTCGATGCCGTTCACAGATGATTTCTGTAAATTCAAACTTATCAACATCCTGTCTTACCCCACTCGTTATCTTCATGCTTTACTCCTTCTCCCCCTGTGCTTTCAGCTTTTTCCTCATTTACCTGTTTTTTCTCCTCTGATTCCTAAAATCAGTCCAGGAACTCTGTCACATGACTTGTATTTTCAATGTGTCTGTCGACACCAGATGACATTTTTCACCCACCGGGAACTGAACATTTTGAAACCGCTGACTAGAGCGGGTCCATTTGAAAACGTAGGCTAATTGTTTATACGTGGAGCGCGACTACGGACCCTGTTAATATTACAGGCTCGGGTAATGTGCGCAGGCTCTTACATACACCCAGCGTTTCCTGAGTGGGGTCAGCGTTTGTGTGGACAGAAAAATCGGTTGTAGAATACGGTAGACAGAAAACACTTCATCATTGCCACGGAAGAAACGCATTTTCAATACCAAAATACCTCTGCAGTTACCAGCTAATAACTTAATTTTTTTCAAGTGGTAATTTTGCCTCGCCATGCGCAATATGCCTATTTTCGAGTTCAAGTCAAGCGAGTCTAAGTGCGAAAGTTTTGTGGCGCTAATCATGTTTACTTTGCACCTGAATAAAAACATTTTCATAACAAAACACTTCGCAATTAGACTCGCTTTGAAGAAGAGGCTTAGGTGAACTCGGAAATGGCCTACTTTATTTCGTGGCTAATTTATAAAATGTCGGCAACTTTAAACTCAAATTTCTCATAAAATACTGATTCCTTTGAGAAGCAATATCAAACACTCCAAAGAGTGTTTCATCCTCCAAACACCTCGAATTCGGTTAAAAAACTCGGCCTTCGGCCTCGTTTATCAACTTCCTCCTCGGTGTTTGGATGTCCGATGAAACACCGACTCTTCTTCGTGTTTGATATATTACTTGAACTACACGTGACGCTGTGAAGATGTTACCCGGTAGTCTCGCTGTCTCTGTTGGCAAATCATTTCTTCACAACCAGGATTGGGTTTCAGAGTCATACTAGGAAAGAAGTCCTGCATGGCATTGTATCCAAGATAGTACGAAACACAACCAAACTGCAGGAGATATCTGCAAGGAATAGAGAACCGCCAAAGGAGTTGTAACTTTGAATCTTGACAAAGCTTGAGCTTGTGCGCTGGTGAAAACCAGCCTTTACTGTGGGCGATCACAACAGACGCAGACAATGAAATGATCCAATCAGAACACGAATACACAAATATCAGCAGCCGGCGATAAGCACGGGAAAACACTTGCGTGCGAGTCACAACTTGATTTAACTCACTGCATGAAAAGTGACGGGAAGTTCTTGGCCAATCACAAATACAAAAATACAAAACCGAGGCAATGATGAAATTAATTTCACTATACAAGTAACATGCCCACTTACTTGAGTGCATTTTGAACAAGAAACCCTGCCACGATGCCCATTGTTGTTGGAAGAGATGCTGCACACACTCCTTCTTTTTTAAGAGTTCTTTCATCAATATTGGAGGCCACAACAAGGGGCGGAGCACACTGCACAAATAAGATATTATGCACTTTGAGAAAAGAGAAACCATAGCGCATATCATTAATTGAAATACAACGAGTAAATTCATTTATAATTTATCATAGGAAATGAGACACGGCCATTTTTCCTGTTATTGCCTAACAGCAAATGACGTCAACACTGCTCAAGTGCTGCACATATTTGTACACGTAATCACATGATTTCGAGTGCAATTTGGAATAAATAAGCACGAGTAAATTTTTTCAAAGACTAACAAAATTGCACGAGCCCTTAGAGCGAGTGCAATTTTTGGTCTTTGAAAAAAAATGTACGAGACAGTTCATCAACTTTAACACTGAGTCTTGTGGCCATTTCTGAGGGCATATTGATATCAATTACACAATATCCTTCATTAGTCGCAGTTTCTTGGTTGTCTACCTGGAGATACAGTATTACTTATTAGCGAACTTTCAAGTCACATAAAACATGCCTCCGACCATACATTAGCTTCTATTACATAAAATTAAGGCCAAAACGTACCGCAAAACAAGCTGTTTTACCCGGAACAACAAACTGAATATGACCGGAAACTGCATTTTCACTCACAC
The DNA here is from genome assembly GCA_014634185.1 of Astreopora myriophthalma. Taxonomy (NCBI): domain Eukaryota; kingdom Metazoa; phylum Cnidaria; class Anthozoa; order Scleractinia; family Acroporidae; genus Astreopora; species Astreopora myriophthalma. The sequence continues at coordinate 7,057,159 of BLFK01000704.1, read as the reverse complement.
CAGATTCTATCCAAGGCTGATTTAATTCATTACATGCCTGAACAAAGAGATAATTAAAGTTAGCATACATTTGTTCAGTCGGCCAACCAGAACTCTCTGCAGCAGCCATTGTATCGCAAATAAAATAAGGCCACATGGGAAACCGTGTTCTTGCGGATGAGCCATCACATAAACTGTGGCAGACATTCAGAGGTTGCCATGGTTACCAACCATCCTCGGCAATCAGTAATTCAAAGTCATTTCTGGCGCACAAATAAACAACTTTTTAACAAATAATTATTTGCTCTCCCATACACACAGCAAATAGAGCAGTTTTCATTTGTGCCGAAAGTTATTACATGATGGCTTTGGCTTTGCCTTTGGTTTTTGTAATTGCATCAAAACACTAGCGTAAACCCAATCAGATGCAAAACTAAAACCAATTGCAACTTAGTCACTCTTGTTTTTCCCGCCTGCCTGATCTTGTTTTGCATTCTGATTGGCTAATAAAACCAAGTAGTGAATTACTTTGTTTCATGGTTGGCTGAAAGGTGAGACACATGATTGGCTGTGTAATTACTTTGGTTTTGCTTTGACGACACCCAATTAAACACCGCTCTATATTGAATTTAATGACATAAAAATTGACACAAAATTAGTTTGTGTGGACAAGGTTTACTCATCCGTTTATTCCTGTTCCTAAATTTAATAATTTTAAAAGAATGTACCGTAGACATTGTATATAATCAAATCTTCACACTTTTCATATTAGTGGTAACTCATTTTGGAAGTCCTTCAGCATTGATGCTGGGAACATTCATAATAGAAAGCTCAGTCCCATATACTTGCTGACTTAAACATTTTAATGCTCTGCAGTGTGATGGTACTTTTGCAATTTTATTAACATGTGGAAATTACTATTATCATCTTTGTAAGCCGATAATAATATTATAGCCTTTTAATTTATGTTATTTTTTGTTTGAGGGGAGGAAGGCATAATGAAAACCATTCCCTTTTGGAGCCATAATAACTGTGTTCACGCAATGTTTGTTTGTTTTGTTCTAAATATTCCTGTTGAAATGGAAGTCTGGAACACAAACTGCATAAGAAAGATGTGGCCTGTGTGGCTAGCAGGATTAACACACTAGCGAGCTGTAAAGAGATGCAGCCAAAGCAACAAAAAAATAAAATAAATAATAATAATAATAAAACCCAGCTCTCACAGACATTTATACTTCAAGCTGTGAATGTTCTTACTGTGTTTATTGCCATTCTTGCTTCGAAGTTATCAACACAGCTTAGAACTAGGTCTACAGGTTTTTCACCTTTGCCACCATGACTAAAAGAAGATGAAATTAGAGTCAGTAACCTATTTTACATAATTATGATATCATCTTTGTTAGCAATCCTTCATTACACATCTGAAAACGTGACATTGGATTTTTTTAGAGGCCAGCTGCTATATGCAACATCTGTTTGTTTGACATGCAAGGTACATCACGGCAGTACTGCATCCCCACAACCTCATTTTCCTTCTACATGACGAATGATGATGATGATGACGATGGCGATGGCGATGACAATGATGATGATGATGAAGACAATGGTGGTGGTGATAAAAATGGTTCATTCACAGCATTTCTAAAGAGGAGTTCTACATCTGTGAATTAAATGTACAATCACCCAGCATTGGGAGTAATGGTCACTAGTGCACGGATTTAGTGGATCAGTTTTTAACTTGGTCTCAGGATAATAGTATGATGTGTAATCCGTTGAAGTGTAACAAACTTATTTTTCGCAAGAAAGGTTTTAGCCAGGACATTGCACTACTTAATAACATTCTGCAATGCACGGAGCTTCCCATTTTAGGTGTTACGTTTCAGGAGAATTGTGAATATAGTGAACACATACGTGCTAAGTTGATCAAGGCAAGTAAGTGTCTGTTTCCATTGAGATCTTTGCAGAAGGAAGGTTTCAGTAACCTAAGATATGCCTTTTACTTTAGGAGGAATAAAGATGATGATGATGATGATGATGATGACTGAGAGCCAAAGAAATCATTGTGGGAACTCATAATTAAAAGCAAAGGTGCAGTAACACATTAACGTTGACAGCAATCTTCAGCATTACATCAAGGAGGAGCTTCCAAGTCTGGTGGTTAAATAAGTAATAATTTACAATGCACTAGAGACAGTTTCCCATTTTCTCTGTTGATTCAAAAACTAACCTGAGTCTGCATAGAAAGTGCTTAAAATTTTCCAGTAACGTTATGTTGTAATTGTAAGCTTCAAACTCAACGTCAGGGTTGATATCTCTGCAGAAAAAGTTATCAAACAAAACATGGTGAGCCAGTGATTGGGAACTAATAAATTATTACCATTTAGCTACACTTCTTGGATGGGATTTCAACCTACAACCTCCATAATACCAGTGTTGTGGTCTTCCAACTGAGCTATTAAGCCACATCTGTTTGGAGCAGGTCAATTTCTTGAAATGACAAGATGCACTTCATATCATCCTATATCGTTTCATTTCATCAAGTCCTTTCAGGAGAACAAGTAAGCCATGCAACTAGATGACCTGCTCCCAAAAGATGTGGGTTCACAGCTCAATTGCTAGAGCACTGCATGAGTACTGCAGAGATCATGGGTTCAAATCCCGTTGAAAGCCTGAATTGTAAGGCGTCTTTAATGGCAAATTCTTAATGGCCTAGGAAAGTGTGAGGATACATGTAATTCCTTTATTCTCATCTATAGTCAGCAGTTCCTAGCATCCTACAGTATTTTATTTCATTTCATTAACTACACTAAAACAGAATGAAAAAAAAAAACAATTGAAGCAATAATGATACAGGAACATGATGATTAAATTCACAGTGAACTTCAAAGCAACACAAGGCACATGTACAACTGTATCACTTTAATTAGTTTCTTCATCAAAGTACAGTGTAATATTCCTGGGCAGGTGTCTTATGAAGGCTCAGGGAACAGAGTATTTGAACAGATAATTATTTTCTCTAATTACTTCTCTGACTAAATTGTGATTGCTTAAAACAATGCTCTTACATAATAGTCAGCAATAGCGTGTCTACTTTTAATATTTCAGCTTGTACCTTAAAGGATGCGACACACTAGGTGACAACATGCTGCCACAGGTCTCTGCCACTAACCACTGCATGTGAATTGTTTCCAAAAACAGCCCAGTCGCTGCATGACAAGATACATGTTTGTTTGGTGTACATGAAGCCTTCGCTAGAGCTATAATTCAATCCTAACCCCTAACCCTAACCCCCAACCCCTATCCTTTTGTCCTTTACAGTTTTGACCTCTAAACTCAAGGAATTAGATTTGCCTAGAACTTGAAACCTCACCTCAATGTGTTTACTGCAGCTTCAACTTTGCTCATCCCGGACTGATCTGGACGGAAAAACAGCCTAAAGCAAAAAAATTAAGTGTTTAATGTATGTAAAATTAAGGGCTGTTAGGACGTAAATGTTTGTCTTGTTAGTAAAAATAGAAACATTGCAAACAATTTTCCTTTTTTCCCAGTACTTTGCTCCAAACAGAGAAGTACTTTGCAGCATAGTCCATGATTGCATTGCTGTGCAAGTCCGGACCAAGTTGGTTTAAGGCAAAAAAAAAAAGTTGGTTCAAGGTAAGACAAGTGCTAATCCAGGTTAAATGACAACAGTCACAAATGACAAGTGAACATACATGTAATAGTCTTCCCGTTGCATTTGCAGTAAGATAAAAACTTTCCCATTGGAACTTCTGACAATTGAAACCCTTGCAATATTTCTGAAGATGTCTCTGAATAGTAATAATAGTTTTCTCTTTGCAAAATATGAAGGACAAACTTGCCGCAATTTCAGTTTCTTTAAAGCAAGTTCAATACTGGTGCACAGATTACAACATTTCAGTGAAAAGTCAAAATACTGGCCACACATGACATACACTGTAGCTTGCCCGTAACCCACAGTAGGATCAGCACTGACTGGTCCTTAAAGCAACTCAGGTGGCCCTCGTTGCACCTACCTGTTCATGTTTGCTAGTTCCACTTTGTCATAATCAAACAGTAAAAGCTGTTGAAAGGCAAAGGAATAAATTATTTTTTCCCTTGGTACAGGATTAATGATTCTTTGCAGTAAGAATTATAAGATTAGAGGCCTTGCTTGAATCTTGAGAAACTAATGTCGCCTGCCGGTGTATTATTGTACTTCACATCGCTGCCAGAAATCACCCCTACACTTTCTCAATGATCCCTTCCTTCCTTCCCCCCTCCTTCCTACCCAACCCCACTTTAACATTCCCCCCATTGGCTTTTGTAATGCTGGTACTCACCAAGATTTGAACCCATGACCTCTAGATCTATTACCCATAGTCTTCTCCACTAGACCACCAAGTAATCAATCCAGATTTACCCATATTTCTTACTGTGATTAGTCATTTGCCCAGGCTCTTTTAAGTTACATAATTTATTAATTTTTATAATTTATTTGCACACAAGCACAGGAGACTCTCATCAGGCTTACATCAAATAAAATTATTATACTCTACAGTTGAACAATTTTTCCTCTTGAAGAACATTTAAAAATAAAGTAATATAGTTTTGATCCTGGGTCAGTGATTTCTGTAGTTTTCTGTCAGTTGCTTCATTTTATTTTATACTTGTACACAGACCAGCTTCCCAAGTAAATAATTTCCTTTAAAATCAAGTCTAAGCATGTGTTACAGGGTACTCTCTGTAATAATTATTTCTGTGAACACCCAATATATACACAATATTCATGAATGTTCCATTATTTTATACAAGTTATATTTGAGAAGAAATCATTAAAAAAATCCTGTTTACTCTTTTTGTAGCAGACACCCTTAGGACTGTCATTTGAGGTCCATAATAACAATTATTGTAGCCCTTTTGCAGGTTTGAAATGGTCCTAGTTTAAGTTTCAAAAGCTTGTGATGCTGTAAGTAACACTGGTTTTTGGACATTTACCATTTCTAGTTTACATCATATTTTTATCAACTGTGCATTACTTACTTACTTACTTACTTACTTACTGTACTTACTTACTTACTTACTTACTTACAGTTAATCCTAAACTGGAAGTAAGTGGTTACCCCCTGCAGTATAGTATGTGCACCCTCTTTTATCTTGAATCCTAACCATTCCAAACAAGGGCTTAAATTTTTTGAACTGGCTAAAATTATTTTTTCAAACTGGTTTGGAATATTTAAGACCAGTTTATTAATTTAATCAAACAAAGTTGATAAACTCTTGAAAGACTATTATGCAGATTGTATTATGTACCGTAGGTTGTTTCCTCTATGATATGAGAACAATGATTGTATGTCAAGGCACTACACATAACAATTACAGATTAGCAATATGGTTAAGGGCTCAATTATTGATTCTGCATATAAATCCACTTATTTTGAATGCACACAAGTTAGTGTTCATCTAATGTTATGCACACTGCATAATTATTTTTAGTCATTAGGATTTAGCACTCAGTTTAGTGATTAGAGTTAAGAGTAATTAAAACCACAACATGTACATTGTATACCCTGGTCTATTCTGCACATCACAGGTTTATGAAGCATTCATTACCTTGCCAATTCCACACCTTGTCAACATCTCTGCTGTTACACTCCCAACTCCACCAACGCCCACAATCACTACAGTATAGTTACGAATATTCTGTAGAAGGAAAGACAACAATAATGAAATAATTATTAGGGTAGGTAGAGAGGTAGGTTAGAGGTAGTTCCCCATGGTTTTCCATCAACTATACAAGATGATCTTGACAGCATTACAGCCTGGGCGAAGGAAAATTGTATGAACCTAAAACCGAAGAAGTGCAAAGAAATGTGCATCTCCTTCCTTGCTAAAGATCTTGACGTACTCCAGCTCACCCTCAATGATACGTATCTTGAAAGGGTGAGTGTGCACAAAGTGCTTGGTATCACTCTTTGTGATAACTTAAAATGGGGCCAAAACACCAAGGAGATTGTGGACAAGCGTGTAAACGTCTATATCTGCTATGGGTTTTGAAATGGGCTGGTGTCCCTCCGGATCACCTTCTCACCATATATCTTGCCCTTGTGCGATCAGTTTTAGAGTATGCTTGCCAGGTTTGGAGTAGGAGTGTACAGTCACACCTCAACCAGCTACTAGAGCATGATCAAAAACGCTGGTGCCTTGAGGATTATCTTTCCAGAATGTGACTACAGCACTTCACAGAGGCTCCATCCCTAGTCTTTCAGAAAGAAGGTTGTTCTTATGCAATAAGACCTTTGAGAGAGCATGGGAGCCCTCCTCGCGCTTATTTTCGAAT
>BLFK01000704.1:7037224-7049724 GCA_014634185.1 Astreopora myriophthalma | reverse complement strand
CAACATGCAATATAATTTATTTTATAACTTTTTAATAATTTTCTGAGAATGTAATTAATGTAAACATGTTATACTTTACTCTTGTACGAAAACATGTATTGAATAAACCATTATTATTATTATTATTATTAATTAAAGGACTCCAAGCAAAAGTACAACCACTCCCTAATACTGTTGAAACTGAAAACAGATTGGCAGGAATCAGAAACATCATTCAGAGATAAAGACAAAGTTGCATCCTGTACCAAGTTTCTGCATGGCTATGTGAGGCCTACCTCATAATTATCAACTATTCCCATTCTCTTCAAAGCCATCAAACGACTGAAAAACAAAAAGTTAGCTTAGGTTAACGTCAGTGAGGTTTCTCTGCTGAATTTGGCTATGTGGTGGTCAACAGGTGGTTGGGACATTGGAATAAACCTTTTTACTGGCATTGCACCATTTCCAATTCTGTTACTTCAACTAGCTATTATTGCATAAATTCCCATAGGTGTAAGTACACAGAAATTCACCTCCCTGAGCAAAATAGTAATAGTAATAGAAAATAGTAATTGAGTAATAGTAATAGTAATAATTAAAACAGCTGCTGGTTAGTAAAAAAGCCTATTTCAGTTTGAAAGTCTATGGTTGGGGTTTAGTCTGGTGGAGAGAGGGTCATAGTTATGTTGGTTGATTTTGGCAGCCTGGCCCAGAGGTACTGGTGCCCATTTGTTGTTCAAATTCCACTCTGACCACCAACTAAATTTGACTTTGGTGGTCCTGTACTTAACTCCAACATGCTTTGTGGAGAGCTAACTGGTTACCTCCTCCACCAAGGTCCAATTGGAAAAATGCTACAGGATGCATTTCTGAAAATGTTCTGATAATTTTCGTAGGCACCAAACTGATGCGGGAGTGAACGCTTCCATTTATTTCAAGCCAGTTAAAGCAGGGTAATTTGAATCTACATTTTAATATTAAGACTATGGTTTGGCTAACAAGCAATAGAATACAATACTTCCAAGGAACTGATAAACTGGATCAAAGTGCTAAGATAACAAAACTTACAGATATTCCTCTGTTCTGGTTGAGAATGAAGAAAATCAATAAAAATACAGTAATTTGATAAACAAAAAAAAACTACACCATGTGGATGTTGCAGGTAATTGTTATTTTTAGTTCATTTTAATGTTGACTAGTTATTTCTTTTATTACCTAGCTAATTTTATCTTTATAACCAGGTATTTTTTCTGACTATAGTTAGTTATATATCATTCTATGGCAAGGATTAATGGTTAGGTCTAGGCACTGAATTGAAATGGATAGATTTTAAGTTAGGGTTAGGGTTATGGATACTACCAGTAAACAGCATGTATGTTCTAATTTGGCATAAATTAAGCTTTGGTTGAGATGAGTCTGGGACTAAAATAGGAATAAATTCAACTAAAATGAGGCAACTTGGAAGTTACCCTGTGTGGTCTACTGGACGTGAAGGCAGACTCTTAATCTGAAGGTAGCTGGTTCAAACCACAGTGGGTAAAGAGTAATTTTCTCACATCCTAGTGAGTTGGGTTCATAACAATGGTACAAGATAGAGACAAGGGAACAGACAGAAAACGAAAAGTAAGCAAAATCTGTTTTTTAAACAGTTGATTAAGACCACAGCGATGGAAAAATTACCAGGTTAAAAAAATATGCACCTACTTAAAAACAAAATTAATACCCTATGAAAATTTTTTTAAGTAAAACATGGACACCATGTGCATGTGTAATCAGAATTCTAAAAACTGATAAGTAGTTGTACATGTAGCTATCGCTAACTGCCAACGAAAAAAGCAATATAATAGAGCACATTCACTCACATGACCAGAAGCCAAAAATTACATTAAAAATCTCTTAGCAGCGCAATGAGATGTTTCCCACATTAGTCTGTTAAATTTTCTGGTCCAGGGAGACTTGTCACACCCAAAATTCGCTAGGTCTTTCAAGTGGATTGCACTTTCAAATAAAATTTCCCTGCACCATTATCATAAATTATAATTCTTGTGAAGCTCATCCTCAATAATTTATAGACAGAAATGACTCACTTGAGTCTCGACACTCAATCAAATGATCTCTTGACCTCAGTACGTGAAATGGTTGTTAGACGTCTGTCTACTTACTGTTGGATTATAATTACTGTAGATGTACCAGCACTTTGGCCAGATCTGAAATTTTCTAAGCTGGATTTGATAACAGTAGCACGCTAGCCAATATGACTATCTCCCTTGCTCACACTTGAACATGCTGGCTTCAAGATAAATCCCTAACAAGCGGTGTACATAATTCAAAGCCCAGAAAATTAGAGAATATTATGTTGTTTCTCTCATATTCAAGTTCACAACTCTCCACTTTCATGCAATCATCAGACAGTCAAAATACTTGCCAAGCCATTCATTACTTCATAATTTATTCTGAATGGCATGGCGTGTGATTGGTTCTATCATATCAAGTGATAGCCTATTGTTACATTACCTTACAATACATTACATTCAGTCAAAATTTTTCCTGCAGACACAACAATCTCGCCCATGGGCTCTGGCCGCCTCACAACCATAATGTCTTCACTTAGTTTCTCGTTGGCAATTATACAGTGTATGCTTAAAACTAAGAGGCTTATAATCAAGTGATGTCCCAGAATAATTGACAATTTATTTACGTGGATTTCCAGTGACAACTGAATGATCACAGCTAAATCAGCCAATTTTTTTCCAAATAGTAAACTTCCTGAGAGAAATGGACAAACAAATAAAACACACAGTGGTGTTTCTCTGACTCTTTTATTTTCTTTTTTCAGCAAGGAGCATTCTATAACTTCGGCTCAGACTGCTCTATGTGCGAGTCTTGTATACTGGTCAGTGCAGTGTAAGAAAAGTTTACAGGCATCAAGTGAGTGATCTACACGATGTATGTAGTGATCGCTACTAACTGCCACATGTATATTGCATTAAAGGGCCTGTTTAACGACAATGTGCATGTGCTTCATCGCGCGCATATTTCAAGCTCATATCAAGATCTTAAGCAATGTATAGCTTCCGATGGTTGTCCTTCCACCTTTTTGTGTTTTTTTTTTCCACTGGACCAGAAATCAAATCACTGCACATGAGCAGCAAAGTGACCCAGACCCTTTAAGAAGAAACAGGTGAATCAAGTCCGGCGATCCCAAGAAAGATGAACAAAAGTCCTTCTCGGGTCATTCACCCACACGAATCTGTCTTTATGGAGAAAAATAATGAATTCACTACAATTTATTGTGAGGGTCTCCCAGGGGGGAGGGGGAAGGTCCTTATTCCCTTTAAAAAACTTGTTTGTGTTCCCTTGTTGCCAAAATTAATTCCGAACTTGTTCCCAGCTTTTTGATCCCTAAAATGGTTTATAAGTTTCCTGGTTTCCTGAGATATTTTGTCTTTGTTCCCCTGTTCGCCAGTTCAAAATGACCATTGTTCCCCCAAACCCCTAGGAGACCCTCAATTGTGTAGACTCTGGTTTCAAACCATTTACCTAATTCAAGATTATTGATGGTTTGCATGTGACGTCATGACTACCGTTGTACAGAACAATACAGTAAAAGGCCTTGTGGGAATTCTACTATATTGTTATTATGCCAAACTTGAGAGATGATTTTCTATTGTATTGTACACCAACATGGCCGTCTCTTCACATGGTTGCAAACAAGAAAATGTCTGTTAGCCAATTACAGCAGACCCTCTAAAGAGGATTACTTGCTGCAGTATAAATGTACAGATCAAGGCTAAATTGCAGAATACCCCACAACTTATTTGCATTTCATTGAATAAGAATAGCCTCTAATGTATTCCAACTCGTTCTTCAAAGAATGCTGCCTAGGGGGAACAATAGCGGTCAGATGTTGTGGGGTATTCTGCAATTGCTCCCAAATCAAATAATCACTTTCACAATAATTATTACAGATCTTGCAATGACTATATACAGTTGAACTTACATTGCATTCGCAATTAATTGAGTGCACAAAAATAATTATTTAGATCAGAAAAAAAAAGTAGTTTCATCTTTGATCGCTATCTCTGCGCCTCGGAAAATGTTAAAGTACTTTTGAAACTGGTTACATGCATGTACCAACAAGAGTCCATGGCGTTTGCACGGTCACAAGTACTTGACACCCAACGAAGCGTATTCTTTCAAAGAAATCATTTAACTTCTTCGTGTTACTATGAAATTTGTTGCAATTGCTTCGATCTTCCATTATACGTTAGATGATAACGCGTTCTAGTATTTTTGTGCCAGATTTAATTCGTTTTTCCCTAGCTTCTCCCTTTAGCTTCCGTGGGAAGCGAACATTCATACTGATTTCTTTTGAATGCGCTTTCCAAAAAGTAATTTTGCTCATGCTGCAACGCTAAAAATAATTAAACACCAAGAACGTTGCTTTAAAAAAAAAGGTGCAGCGCTCGAACGAACCCCAATTCCTTCACCACTGAGAACCTTCTCGTATAATAGACAAGCTCAATAAATTTCAATTTTAAGCAACAAAATGTAAACCTTTTAGAATAATAAGCCCATGGTTTCTCCGTTTCTAATCGAAACTTGACCCGATTCTTTTAACACCGCGCTGACTTTTTCTGCCTACCTGTAGGGATTGCTGTCCACTACTTCGGAACTCATCGCCTCGATTTTTTCACGCAGGGGTCCCTTGCGTTTCTTCTCCGCTTCTAACGCCATCTCCAGATCTTTTATCTTGGCCTTAAGCTCCTCGATCTCTTGCGCCATTGTTAAGTCGACCGATGCTTACTGCGACCTTAAAGATGATAAATTGCAATTAAAAATCTCCGTCCCTATAGCTCTCCACAGGTTTTGAACTTTACAAAATGGCGACAATCAGCTGCTTTCTTGAAGTACATCGCTGACCACAACAAACATTTTCCGCGGCCTCAAGACGATCAACTGTCATCGGATGGAGTCATCTGATTGGCTACGAGATTTTCCCGCGAATATTCAGGGATTTGTTCATTTCAGTCGTTCCATATTCATTTCAGAGCTTGATCGCTTTTATTAAATACCGGTGGAGTTGGTCCGATTACGGATATATTGAGCGTTTTATTCGCAGCTTGTTATTCAAGATGCCCAGAGTAACTCGAAGCAGCCAAAAAGAAATCGAATTTCGTGTTCGCAAAACTCGACCGCAGCAGAAAGCACACGAACACACGATCATCAGTACACGAGCAAAGGAGGTTTGCGATCAGGCATGTTCCATTTCACCTCGAAAGAGGCGCGATTCATCGAAAGGTAAGCTGAAGTTTTTCAGACTCACGAACGGCAATTTAGTTTTGTTTTTTTTCCCTTCGCACGGCCTTGGAAAGACTTAGACTTATTACACTAAAACATCCGAAATTTTTGCTGTTTAAGAATCTAAGCTTCAAATTTCTTGCAACTGCGGGTCGAACTACTAAGACAATACACAGCGCAAGCTGCAACTGTACTACTAAACTTCATCGTCGAAGTACCGTTGCTTGATATGTTCTTGAGTTAATGCTTTTTGTGATTTTAGGGGAAATCGAAAACTATGTTGCTCATCCGATTTCAGCCTTCAGGTCTAAATTGATTACGCACTATATTCGGCTCATTATGCAAGCAAAGGCGTTTACACTCAAAATAACTCATTCATCGAGCTTCTTACTGGAATTAATTTCTTCAGCTTTTTTTGCACCCCGAGCTTTCACTGGCTGTCTTTAAGATTCAATCTTTTATTGCCGAACTTTAAAATTTCCTCCTTCAGTGAGTTATAATTCATGCATATCCAGTCAGTGCACAACCCTTGGGAATGATTAACTTTTCAAATTAATTAATTTTTTGTAACTGCATAAATTATTAAGGCATAGAAAATGTTCAGCATGATTGTTTCACAGAAGGATAATATAAAAAATAATTTCATCCGAACTTTTTAATTTCCAGCATTTCTCCATTTATTACATGCAAACTGAGATTTAATCAGTAATTTTCATGTTTGCATGTTTTTTTTTCCACATGTGCAAAGCATTTAATCCAATTAGGATGCACCTCATTATCAATCTCAGCATCAGTACAAAGAAGAAACTTTATCATGGAATGTGCTTTTGTTTGATATTTATACACTTGTTTGTACTTTTTTCAAAACTTAATCACTTGCCTTGCAACGCCTCTTCCCCTGTTTTAATTTTGATAACAAATTTGTGCATAAATACCATAAGCACTTTTCACAAAGAAATATTTATTTCTTGAATATTAATTTATTTTTTATATTCATTAACCTCTTCAGCAGTGGAGACGAAATGTTCAATTGCTTCCCCAAAGAAGAGAAGAAACATCAAAGGCAAACAGGAAGATGTGATTTTCAGTGATGCTGAAAACTCAGATCCCAACCAAACAGTATCATTTGATTGTCAGGGTGGTAAATGTCATGGCTCTATGTCTGGTATAAATATAATTATTTTCTTAAGTGTGGCTGCAGAAGACAGGAAAATGATTACTCCTGACAGTGATATTCTGCAAATGACACTGAAACTAACACATAAAAATTACCCACAATCATATCATGGCCTTATTATCTATCTGAGAAATCAAGTGTGATTATAATATTATGCCTGTAATTATAACATTGTAGCCCTCCCCCCACTAGTAGTAAAACTTGATCATTGCAAGTTTCTGGACCACATTAGGGATTAACCTCTTTGCTGCTTAAGACAGTGACAGTAATTTTGTTAATTTTTTTAATCATGCAGCACAAAGAGCTCCTTTGCAAAAACAGAAGAGGCACACTCAAGGAAAAACCAGGCATATCATTGCTAATGAAGCAGAGTGTTCAGAACCAAAACAGATGCTATCACTTGCTCGACAAGATGGTAAGCAAAACAATAGCATGTAGTTATTGAGGTGATGTTTTTATCAATGGTCACCATAATTATAATGGCTTTGTTTACCCTCAGATTTTAGAGTAGCTTATGTACAGTTATATGTGGGTTCTTTAACGTCCCACAAAGTTATCTACTGACACAAAGGGTTGTGAGATGGGTCTGCAGCTTATCATCCTTATCCAAAAGACTAGAAAGTCTATCAGTTTGCAGTTGTCTAGGCAAATGCAGCACTTTCTGCTCATTTATTTTAAGACCTTGAGTGTTGGTGTGCCTGTTGTTCAAACCCCATGCCAAAGTGTCCCGTGCTCTTCCAAGTGACTGAATCAAAATGAAAATTAATTGGAACTTGGAAATGTTAATTTTTGTGGGGAAGGGAAAAGCAGAGTACCTGGTATAAAAGCTCTACAAACAGAGCAGAGAACCAACAACAAACTCAACCCACATACATGTACTAGTAAGGTAGTGTTGTCTGGTGAAGTCTGGGAATCATTTGGTGGGAGGCAATTACTCTCGTCACTGCACTAATCCTTCTCCCCAAAGTGCAGTGCACTTTATTTTGATAACATTGTTGTTGTTTTTCCTTGTAGGACTTCAATATTCAAAAGTCAGAAGAGCTCTCCATTCTTCTCACCCTGAAAACGTGCTTTGTCGAGAGAATGAGATTGCAGAAATCAGATCGTTTCTTCAAAATCATCTGCCCAAGGGAAAGCCAGGAAGCTTGTACATATCAGGAGCACCAGGAACAGGAAAAACAGCTTGTTTGACAAAGATCATGTTTGAAATGAAGGTATAATTATACCAATGATACAAAGGGCCCCATATTGATATCAAGTTATCTTTTGAAAACATTGTGTGGTCCCCCCACCAAAAAAAAACTGTCCATAGCCCCCAGTGAGAGTTTTCGTCCTGCAATCCTACCCCCTGGATTTCCAGTATAATACTAATTAAGTAAAATAATGATATTATAATTTAACTTCAAATTATACAATGTATTTGTTGTAGGTTAAAATGAATTACAGATAAAATTTAACCCTACATGTAGTTTGATTTGTAATTTGTTGTGTTTAATTTACACCAGACAAAGGAAATTTCAAATCAAACTAGATTAAAATAACTTTAACCTGAGCTCATTTTAATCTGTCACAAAAAGTACCTCTACCTAAATTAACGCCTGAGTCGCACATGGAGGTTTGGGTGCCCAGGAACCCTGGGGCTGGAGCTGCTGACCCCAAACCCAGGTAGCAAGAACATCCCAAAAGCCTGCCCTACCCGCAACCCAGCCACGAGCCCCGCCCGCCAAACCCAGCCCCAACCCAAGCACCCGTCACACAGAGCCAGGAGCTCAGTGGAAATAATAATAATAATAATAATAATAATATTAATAATAATAATATTCAACAATAATTATAATAAAACAATGAAAAAAAAAAACACTAAAACTCCACAAACTGAAGACGCCCACTATGCACACAGTAAAACCACGACCACATGTAAAAGGCGCACGCAACAATTGCAACAATAAACCGCTGACCTGAGGGGACAGGAAACAGTTCTGCCCCAGGCCTATACAGTAACGCAAACCCTAGCGACACAAAAACAAACGCCACGCTAAACGCCACCAAAACATGCTAATAAATGCTAATGCCACACTAAACGTCACGCTAAATGCCACGCCAAAACGCCACGCCAATAAAAGGGGCAATGCTCCTCGTCGTTAACTAAGTTAAATAAATATATTTAACCTCATTTAACCAGTTGCTTTTCATTAATTACAAAGTTTTGGATTTGTTTTACAGGATGAAATCCGAAAATGCCAAATTATCTTTGTTAACTGCATGGCATTGAAGCATCCTCACAACATTTTCAGGAAAATAGCAGTTGAGCTGGTTGGTGAAGACAACTGTCCAGCTAAGGTCACACAAAGGTTATTAGAAGAGGAGTTTTCCTCATCAAAATTCACAAGGTAAAATAATGCCAATGCACAAAAATTTCATGTTCAATTCAATTCAAATTTTATTTTTTATAATATTATTTTCATTTAGAATTTAAAATTAAAAAGGCTACTCTAGTCCACAAAATAGCGATGTTTTTAGTCTAAGTGGGTAGGCCGTTTACATCATGGGTGTACATACAAATAGCATATGCAAAAAGGAGTCCTGAAGATAAATAAGCTTAAGTACAGTAAAATAGAGATTTCAATGAACAATACATCGATTCCCACGATTGTTATTATGGTACATTTGCTGTCTGAATTAATTTTTATCATTTTAGTTACACCTCCTGCTTGCACCCCAGTGAAAACCAGATCGGATGGCGGCATTATTTTCAGAATGATTATAGTTTGTTTCATTATGTTACAGGGTCAAATCAGGTCTCCACAGTACACCATACAAAAGAAAGTTAAAGCTACACTATTTTGATGGATTTGATTGTTACTGATAATGCTTAGGCTTCAATTTTTCATATTTACAGGTCACAACTTACATGTACATATTTCTTCTTTTTTAATAATAGAATTGTAATCTTGGATGAACTGGATCAACTTGAATCAAAGAACCAGGAAATTCTCTACACTTTGTTTGAGTTGCCATCTCTACCAAAATCTAAACTTATCTTAATTGGTAAGAGTGAGAAAATTAAGGTTGTACAAGAGTTCAGCTCATTGGATAGCCAGATTTTAACAGCAGGTGGCATGACCCTGGTAAAAATCTTATAAGGATCTTTGTAAAGATCTTTGAAGATCCTCATGAATTTATGAAGGTCGTTGAGGATGTTTACAAACAGGATCCTCAAGGAAAGATCGTCAAGAATTCTGAAAAACTTCTTGCCAAGACCCTACACTTTCTTGCCAGGGTCTTTTAAGGTTCTTAAGGATTATTTACAGATCTTGCCAAAATCATTATTCATATTTTATTAGGATCTTTGCAAGATCCTCAGAACATCCTTGAGGATCTTTGCATGTATGGTTCTAACAACAGAAGACCTTTGAAAATCCATCCATATTTAAAAGATCTTTGATATTCAAAGATCTGTGGCAGGTCTTTGAAGGTCTTAGAACATCCTCAAAGCTGTAGGCCCAAGGTCAGGTTTTTCAGTATTGCTTTGTGCATGTCATCAGCACCAATTTGTATACACCTGGGTTGTCTAAAGAGAGACCATGCGGGATGTCTTGAAAACAAAGTCCCCCCATACCTCTAAGACCTCTGCTAAAGTCTAGTCATTAAGTCTCGGACTCTTAAGGCATTTACACTCAACATAATTCATTTGTTGAGCTTCTTACTGGAATTAATTTCTTCAGCTTTTTTTGCACCCTGAGGTTTCACCAGCTTACCTCGTACCTACATGTGCTATATAGAAGGTAAGGTAAGAGCAGAGAAATTAAATAAAATTTGGGTGAAAAACTCTTTCAGTTAATGGAGTTTATTGTATTTTAAAGGAATAGCAAATGCTCTGGATTTGACAGACAGGATTCTTCCCAGATTGCAAGCAAGGCCTAAATGTAAGTCCACATCTTTTTCATTAGAAACTTTTACCTTCCAACTTTTGAGATCAGGGACATTTAGAGTTGAGTGGTTATAATGCAGACAGTCATGAGTGACTTTTTTAGATATTTGGGTTCTTGACTTCTGCAAAGAACTCAGGCACAAGTTGTATGCAAAAACATCATTTAATTTAATTTAATTTAATTTAATAAATGCAAAAACTGAGCGCAACAAGTTGAAAGCAAAGGGAGCAAAAAATAATTATTTTGGTCTCTTTTCATCCTACGGTCTTCATTTTTTGCATACAACTTAATTGCAACAGTCCATCGCAAAATTTATGCACACTCCATTGCTTGAAATTTGGCCCAGGTTTCATGAAAGAACTGAAATACATGAACAGCATACTCAGAAAAGTTACATTGCTATGCGATACAGCCTTCATTTGGTTTCATTTATTTTATCCTGTAAAGAAGTATGTAAAACTACATGTAAATCACACTATGAAACCAACTTGATTGTAATTTGTAGGAATGAAAAACTGACTTTTTGAGGGAGTTGTAGTACCCTCCATTACAGTTATGTTTAACATTATTTTTAACATACTGTAAAGTTTGTTTAAATTAACACCCTGTTTTCTTACCAGGTAAACCAAAACTTCTTCACTTTGCCCCATACACCAAAGACCAGATAGTTAAAATTTTGCAAGACAGAATATCAGGGGTAAGTTGTTCCCCTTTGTCACGTATCAGAGCAGATTATTGGGGGCTGGGTGCTGGCAGGGGCAGCTAGATTTAGGGAGGAGACAGCTGAGCTAGTGCATGCTAACTTCTGATACAATAATTTGAAAATGCACCAACTGTATAACCTCTCATAACCTATCTATTTTGGGTGCCATTGGCCTTTTTGTTAAACAAACAAAAACAAAAAACCCTCCTGGCAAGAGGACGGGAATTTATTTACTTAATAAGGCTTCTTTTCATCCTGTTACCCTAAGTGGCATACAGCATGGGACACTTCAGTGCAGCTGAATTGGTGCAAAATGGCGATGATTTTGCAAAATAATCAAATAACTGCACTTCTGAGGTCAGTTAAGCCATTTTTGCCTGGAGTCCCACAGCTTCAATTAACAGCTCATCCAAATGATTGAAATCATTGAATAAATCAGGGCTCTAAGTTTTCATGTACCAGACTTAAATGGCATGAAACAAATACATGTAGAACAATATGAGCTACTGTATCTATCCAGTCCACAAGTAACCCTCTCACTCTTGCCTAAGAGTGATGTGGTAGAGTTCTTTGGCTGATGCTAGATGACTATTGTCAGTGGAGGACTTCTTAGAGAACAAAGGGTTGTACCTCTCCATCTGGAAAGGGACTGGAATAGTCACATTGTTTTGTATTACTCTACCTTTATACATGTTAAGGTTGACAAAGGAAGCAGTATTCTTGATGCATCAGCTGTACAGTTTTGTGCAAGAAAGGTGTCGGCTATGGCTGGTGATATGAGAAAGGCCCTGGACATCTGCAGGTATGAAAAAAAAAAGTGTTATATGATTCTCTGCTCAATACGATGTATAGATTGTAAAATATGAGGTCTTTCAAGGCTGTGAGACCCCTGTTTTGAAACCCAAGAGCAAGACTAAACAAATCTGAGAAAAGAAATACTGATTCTTGGTAGTTTTGAATAGTCAAAATAATTATCATATGGATGGGTCTACAAGTACTTTGCTATGCTTGGCTCATTTTTGGGCCCAACAGATAATTATAAAGATTTTCATTTGGACCTTTGCATCCATGTGATATACCAAAGTGCAAAATTAATGATGCCTTCACCAAAAATTAATTTGGGATTTCAAGGAAGCCAAAAATTCTGGCAGCATGAGACTAATTTTTAATTTCAAAATTTGAGACCTGCATACATGTATTTTACAAGACTAAACACTTTTCATTGGCCTAAAATGATAATTCCTTCCTGCTTTTAACTTTTCACTTTGAGATATTTCATATTATTATTTTTCAGGAGAGCTGTAGAAGTTGTAGAATCAGGAGAAAGGAGACAACAGATTTTACAGCCAGTCACAACAGGTGCTAACATTAAACTACCTGTAAAATTAATTGATTTCAACCCTTTATT
>BLFK01000704.1:6993929-7033284 GCA_014634185.1 Astreopora myriophthalma | reverse complement strand
GGGGCACAGGCTCATTTCCTGAAACAATGGCTGGTAATCAAGCCTACTTGACTACATAGCATTGTTGCCATTTGAGTAAAACCTGGCATCATCACAGAGGAGGTGATACTGTAACTGCACATTATCTCTAAGATCCCTATATTTGTCTTTAAGTCTAGACTTAAGTCTAAGTCAATTAGTCTTAGACTTAAGAATACGGTTGACTTGAGAGTACGGTTTACACTCACTTTGCACCTGCACCCTCCTGCACCCATCTTGCACCTTATCCCAACCTGGTTCCCAGGCTCTCTCTCTCTATTCCTCCCTTCTTGTCGACGGCCGTCGACAAGGGAGGAAAAGTGAGAGAAAGTCTGGGAACGAGGTTGACCTTATTCCTGTTTTTTCGTTAACCCTAAACCGAAATAGGAAGAGACAGAATAGTCTCGACTTAGTGCACCCAAAGAAAACTGCTGAGGGGAAATGGGAGCTACACTTTAGTAGGGCTCTCAGGGCTTCAAGACGATCCTTTCCGCGAGTACAGGAGCAAGATGATGTTCAAACAAAACAAAGGAAAGTCAGAAAACAAAGCAAATCCAACTAAAGCCTAATTGCAAAGTACAATGCTTCCCGGTACTCGCGGAGGGACCCAGGTATTCCATGATGCACTTGCTTGAGAAATGCCCGCAATCCCCCATAAGTGCTCAGCGATCTATCCTCCAAATCAAGTACTTACGCGAAGTAGGGTTATTAAAGTGTATCAAGATGGCGGCAAAAGTCAATGGCGTTCTCATAGATCTTAGTGGAACCATTCATGTTGAGAATACCGTGATTCCTGGATCGCTCCAAGCTCTTAAAAGGTAGATCATAAGATAAAAGTTATTTAGACTGGATATTTGTGTTATAAGCTTGATGTGCTTTTGTGTTTTTTTTATAATATGTTTACCGTTATAGGTCGCAAACATGTAAGTCTTTTCTAAATACGAAAATGCTTGAGTATGGGGCCGTGTGTTTGACTTGAGTCAGTGGATTCCCTGCCAAATTTAAAGGCTAGAATTTTTCGAATAAATTCTTGGGCGAGCCTTTATGTTAGCGTTCTAAGTACACGTTCGATTATTCTCCTCACATCACAGTTTTTCGAGGGCGTAACAATTATTTCATATTTGTGAGAAGTGGCTGTAGCCTAACAGCCCCTCCTCCTCCACAGTCCTCGCCCTCCTTCCTCAGTCCCGAAGTCGTGAACACATCATTCAACTACAGGAGTGCAGGACTGGGCAAGATTTCCGTACAGGTCCCTACTCATTATGCATGCACATTTCTAGCAAAACTCTATTCACGCTCGTTCTTTTTGGAAGAGGGTTAGCAGGAATATGCATGTATAATTAATGTAGGGAACTGTACGGAAATCTTTCCCAGGACTGCAGGAGCAGTTGTTTTATTAGCCTTGCACAAAATGATTTCTTGGTCACTGTATTTCTCTTTCTTTTTATCCTTCGACTTTGGGAGTGCGGGACTGCGGTAGCAGTCAATTTTATCAGCCTTGCTTACTTTCATTCTTTGACTATAGGAGTGTGGGACAGTGGGAGCAGTTACTGTAGTTTTTAGTACTGCTCTTAAGTGGCCAGGTATTCTGACATTGTTCCTAAGAATGAAGAGTCACCATTAACATTAATTCCACTTGATAAAGATGTGTCATTCCAGCTGATATCCTTTCCATGCTCACTTCTTCTAGGGGCATTGAGGGACATGGGGTCGTGGGAAGAGGGGTGTATCAAAGGTGCTGAAAACTGGGAAGTTCTGAAATCTTCTGAGTTCTTTTTATTGAACGTTTGAGTTTTTTTTTTATTGAAGCAATGAAAATCCTTTTTTGCTTAAGTCACTATACATATTAAAATGCAAAACTGATGGTTACACACACAGTAACTCTCATGCATCTATTCAGCCCAGGTTATGTTTACCGGCAAGACTAAAAATTTTGGCCTGGTCCTGAAAGTGAGCAGATTGCAGGGACTTAAAAAACTGCTTCACCAACTCTCATGTTGAGAAGAAATGGAAAATCTTGTCTAATTTGACAGGCATTTATGGTACTTAATTCTTACAGTTATTTTCTTAAGCTTGGTCAAGTCGTGAGGAGAAATTTATTCTCAAACAGGTTCCTCAATGTACCTGAATTGAGAATAATTAACAATGTACTCTGTAATATGATTATGTTATTTTATTTCTGTTGTTTTTGCTTACAACAGACTTCGAGAAACTGGTGTCTCTATACGATTTGTCACCAACACCACCAAAGAGTCAAAAGATACATTACTAAAACGATTGACTGATATAGGTTTTGATATAAAACCAGATGAAGTGTTTACCTCACTGACTGCTGCTTGCCGATTAGTACATCACAGACAACTACGACCTTTGTTACTGTTAGGATCGGATGCCTGCCGGGATTTTAAAGGTGTTGATGTCAATAATCCTAATGCTGTGGTTGTTGGGCTGGCTCCTGATTGCTTTGACTATGAGATGCTCAACAAGGCGTTCAGGTGGAGAAATTTCCTTATAAAGCCTTAATGGTAATAGTAACAATAACATCAAAAAAATTAATTATTATAATTTAATAATAAACAAAAAATCAAAAAGAAATACAAAAGGTGGTCTTTAACTGGGATGGCACACATCCTGACGTGGTTCCTGAGCATTAATTTTAAGGTTTATGGCAACAGTCCAATCAAAGGACGTATCGGGACAAGGCCAATGGCTAACATTGTGGATTGATATAGTAATAATAGTGGTGATGATGAGGAAGAGGGTGATAATACTCATACTTATAATGATAGTGATAATTATGATATCTGTTGTACCTTGAAATAGACAGAGTGAAATAGTACAATATTGTTTTTTTTTTTTGGAAAGGTCTGAGTACCTGCAGTAAAGAAAAAGCTCTCAGAGCAGAGTAGAGAACCAACAAACTCAACGCACATAAATTATGGCTGCAGTTTGGCTGCAGTATCCAGGATTTGAACCTGGGCCACATTGGTGGGAGGTGAGTTCTCTCACCACTGCACCATCCTTGATTCCCCAACAACCAAGTTACTCTTAGTGTCTCTCTATTGTTCTGCTTTGTGGATTGTGTTTCTGTCATGGAGCAATATACACTTAACTTTTTGCTGCCTTAAATACTTAAGTAGCATCCTTTACAGCTGTTAACAACAGGACACAAATACTTTGGTGTCAATTTGTTCAATTACAATTTTTGAATTCAATATTATTCACACTGTTTCAGTAAATTAGCTAGAGAAAGAAAAAGTGGAAAATGGGCATTCATGTAATTTATACAACAACAAAAATATTAGAGAGAAGTAATCATTAGTGTTACCCTCTCTTCATCTTTTGCAGGCTTCTGCTTGAGGGTTGTCCACTGATTGCAATTCACAAAGTGCGATACTATAAAAGAGGAGATGGACTGGCACTAGGCCCAGGCCCCTTTGTTACAGCCCTTGAATTTGCATCCGATGTGAAAGCTGAAGTTGTGGGTAAACCACAGCCATCCTTCTTTGCTCACGTCCTGGATGAAATGGGGTGTGATGTGCAATCTGCTATCATGATTGGTGACGTAAGTCTGACATGGGTTTTTACATGCATGTGATTGAAGAGCTCCAAGCAGAAGGGCTGAAGTGACTTGTGTGTGTGTGTGTGTGTGTGCATATGTGTGTGTTTTGTTTTGGTCTTTTTGCAAAATCATGGCCATTTTCTGCTGAATCAACTGCTTTAAAAACTGCATTAACAAATAGAGTGAACTGTCCCACACTCTGCCAAAAGTGTTTATTCCTTTATTTTTATCCTCTTGCCCCTCAATTTGTATTATCACCTTTCTTGATAAAACTTGGGATATTATATTCCATAATTCCAGCACTTCAAATATTTGCATTTTATGATGAAAGTCCTAATAGAATTGTATCCATTCAAATAAGAGTAAGTTATCAAGTAAGTAATCTTTTTACACCATGCCATAGAGAATTTATCCAGCCAGTCAGCGTAAGGAAAAGCAGTCAATTGGTTGACTTTGGACAGTACTGTGGTCCAACCTTCCCACTGAGCACTGCAGTCGTATTCCTGCTGAAATTTGGTTAATGTAATATAGGTTGTCTTGGGTAAACTTTGCCTTCAATTCATAGATTTGAGTTGATTTGTTTTTTGGTGGTGTCCCCAATGTGATACTTGTGAATTGTGCAAGAACAAATGAAGAGAGTCGAGGTTGAAAGGACTAATTCGCGTTAGTAACGTTTATTATCATTATTGTCGTCGTTGTTATGGTCAGTATCATCTTGTCGTTATCACTGTCATTGTCAATTTGATTATTTTTAATTGGCATTTAATTTTGCTTTGAAAAAAAAAACAGGATGCAAGAGATGATATCGGTGGGGCAGAAGCAGTAGGAATAAAGGGATTTCTTGTGCAGACAGGTTAGTTAACTGCAATCTTTTCCGATGGCATTTTCAGCACTAGAAATGTGGTCAATCTACAGTAAAACTAACTAATCAATTTAGTCAGACAAAGTGCTGTACGATTACCGCTATAAAACGGTGGGAAAACTCTACTACAAGATTCACACTAACACTCTAAGAGAAATCGCCGTGTTGAACGGCAAACGAACAAAACGTTTAATTTAATCTCTTTAGTCTCTTTATGATGGCCACCCAGTTGATGCCAAAGCTTAGCGTGTGGCTCACCACCCAGGCATCAACTTAGTTTTCTCAGAAACTCGCCCCTTGCTTAAAGATAGACTTAGTGAAAACTGTTGGACAAACGACGAATCCTTCAGTACCTCTAATGATGGGAAAGGGGAAAATGACATCCATCAAACATGGAAAAACATGCTCTGCTACCAGGGGAAAACGCGTTGTGCACCAGAGATTCAAAAGGAGGAGGCAATGTGGCGGAGTGGTTGAGGCGCCAGCTTGAAATCTGGAAGGCCCTGGGTTCCAGTCCCACTCTGACCACCAGCTGGAATTGTTCTTGGCATTGTCTTATTTTTAATGCCTCGGTTGTGCTTGTAAAAATCCAGTTGGTCTGCCTCCTCTCAGTTGGGATTCTGAACTCTGTTATGTTCATTTGTATCATCACTTTCATTGGCCCAGCAACGCTCCCCAAGTGGAGTAGTCAGTCAAGTACTTATTTATCATAATTAAGATCAATTTCCTCGATTTTGATTTGTTTAAAAGATCAGCTATTTTCCAGTAATTTACTCGCCAGTTTTCATTGGACAGTTTGTTATCTGGCTTTCCAATAAGCCAATCACATTCAACGTTGTATTTAATTAAATCAACCAATCACAATCTTGGTTTCAACCATCATGGAAATAGCGTAAAGACTCCCAAACTGGGGCTCTTGACAAAATGAAGATTTTTTCCCCCCCTTGAACAATGAGAGTTTTTTTCGAAGACAACTGTAAATAATGTATTTTTTATAACAAATTGTTAATGGGACTTAATATCATCCGGTTTGTTCTGTAATGATACTCGTGACAAACAAATCGGACTCCCGCTACGCGGTGGTCCTATTTTGTTATCACTCGTATGATTTCAAACCGAATTGGACTCCACTCAGTTCTATTGCCATTATTTGTTTAAAAGCTAACGTCTCGGGCGTTAAGACGAGTTAGACTTTTCTGACTCTTGTGAGTGTCCAAAGGAAGATGATTAACTATGCACTTGATATGATAGGTAAATACCGCGATGGAGACGAAAAGCGCCTGGAGAAGCCGCCGTTTGCAGTATGTAAAGACTTCGCCGCAGCGGTTGAACAGATTTGCGCGATGTTATGACAGGTCCAGGTCGCAAGCATCGCTGAATGGAAATTTAGTGTTGTAGTACCATTGCAGTCATTCCCTTAAGCCAGCAAACTTTCAGTAAATCAAGCCATTAGATAGAACGATTTTCAATTAAACCAAAACAAAAGTAATTACTTTGACCAATCAGGACAGATGAAGACAATCAGATGAGCCAATCATAATGCAAAGCAAATACATGTAGCCGTTATGCAGCTGGCGTTAAGCGCGGGAAAACAAGTGCGAGCAAGTCACAGTTGGTTTAATTCTTGCCACTTATTGGCTAAGAATGTGGCGTGAGATTTCAGCCAATCACAAGTGTAGTAAGGCAAAACCAAAGTAATGGCAAGATTACATTCGACGCCTAATTAAAAGCCGCTCTAATCGCGCGGTTTTCATGTGAATGTGGTAAACCTTGACTGAGTTATTACTTTGTATAGTAAACACATCACATTAAATCCGTCTGGCTCAGGGAATTCAAGAGGTCAATTTTCTGGCTGGATGTTGCAGGAACGTTCATGTTAATGGACCATTTCCCAGTTCACTTCAGCCTTTTTTTTTTTAAGCAACTTCATGTGCGAAGTCTTTTTTATGAAAATGAGTTTTCATTAAGCAGCTCAGGCCCCAGTTGTTCGAAAGGTGGATAGCGCAATCCACTAGATAAATCAGTATCCAAAGGATAACTCAATTGGATTCTCTGGCATTTATCCGCTGGATGGTGATTTATCCGGTGGATAGCGTTATCCACCTTTCGAACAACTGGGAAACGAACCATTATCGTCATCAACTCTATTTAACGAGCTTAACACTTGACCCAATATCAACTTAAAATCTAGTTGTCCCCGATCATTAAACTGTAGCAGTTAAGTTAAAACAGCATAAAAAGATGAAAGTGAAGAATGATCATCGCAGTTAATTTTCCAATTTAAGCAATTGGAAAGGAGAAGCCTGAAAAAATCAGGGCTTCAACGGGATTCGAACCCGTGACCTCCGCGATACCGGTGCGATGCTCTACCAATTGAGCTATGAAGCCACACATTGGGAGCGAGGTCAATTTAGTGAGTTCATATCTCCCGTGAGGAGTGAAATGATGTGAAGTATATATGAAATAATTCACTCCTCACGGGAGATATGAACTCACTAAACTGACCTCGCTCCCAATGTGTGGCTTCATAGCTCAATTGGTAGAGCATCGCACCGGTATCGCGGAGGTCACGGGTTCGAATCCCGTTGAAGCCCTGATTTTTTCAGGCTTCTCCTTGCTTAAATTGGAAAATTAACTGCGATGATCATTCTTCACTTTCATCTACAACCGCAGTTCACATATGAATTATTTCATATATACTTCACATCAGCATAAAAAGAGTTGCGAAAATTGGACGAGCGAAGTGAATTCGTAAATGTGTCGCCTAATTGCACAATTGTTTTGGTGTCCCGATCAATTTGTCTAGGATTGTCTTTATGGGCTCCTCCTGACACCAAACGAGGCTAGAAGTGGCTTCCATATCAAGCTACAAAGAAAATGCATGAGTGAACACATAAACCCTAAAACAAAATTTGAAATATCATTTCTTTCCAAAATATCGTGATATTTTCGAAAAGAAATGTGTAAAAACGGGTAGGCCGGTGGCACGGCTTGGCGGCTAAGCCAAGGCCATAATTTGTTCCATCTACACATGACCTTTGTGCAGTTGCACGAACATGCGACTACTTCAACATGATCTCCTGCCTGACTTAATGATTATCGTTAATTTGCTCTGCATGTACGGCTATCATTAATTTAGAAGACTGTTTTCCAGGACTTTTCAGAATGGAGCAAATAAGAAAAAAAATTCCACATCCTTAGATTGGATTAGAACCCGGAGCTTGGGCTTGTAGGAACGTGCAGCAATTAGATATTTATGGCATATCACTTCTCCACAGTGATTAGGCCTAAGGCCTGATTTTACAATGTTTGGCTTTGTTTTGAAGTTTGGTGATTGCATAAGTTTGAAATTACTGTCTAAATTATTTGTTAGCGAGTGATTATATTGGTTTACAAAAGGGTGTCGGATAAACGCATTATTTATATAATGTTTAAGAACTGAGGCTTTGCGCAACTAGCGGCTTGGTGGTCTAATGGTTAGAGGAGGAGAGGTTCGAGTCCCGTGTCCGGGGTTGTCTTCTGAAAGTAAGACTGGTCTCCCTTTGCCAGAATTCTTTCAGACTTCCAGTGTTCTAAATTAACGATAGTCGCAAATACAGTCTCGTACCTAGTACCTATACTGTCTCGTACCTAGTTCTCACGTGTTCTTATTGGCTGTGGGAAATCTGGGCATATGATGGGTCGATGGAGCCAAGATAAAATACAAATATTTGAAGAAGTTTACATTTTGAGCTGTCAGACTACACAATTTGGAGTAAGTGTTAAACCAGCTGTTTATTTTTAGTTTCTTTGAACAAGACTGTCGTAAGACTAGCGTGTATTTTCGCATGAACGTTCAAACTCTTAAACAATGGCACTTGATCGTCGACCCATGCTCCTGCTATGCCTGCGTCACAGTTAGGACCATCCCATGGTGGAGGGACTACGACATTTTTTATCTTACTTTAGCATTTCACGTTGTAAAGTTTTCTTCTAAGTAATTAAGGAGAATTTGCACTTTCTTCATATTGACTCCGATTCCAAAGTGAGTTCCGTCAAAACTGTACACTCCTTTTGTCATATTGAAAGTATCAAACACAGTAATGTTGTGTTCACTGCAGTATTTTGCTACATTCTGATTGAACGACAAAATTGCCAAGTTACCTTGGTCACCGTGGTAATTGATTGGTTTCAAAGGACCCATTGAATGGGTTGATAACCATATAAGGTGTGGCCAGCCATTTTTGGAATTTGCAATCAAACGCACTGCAGGTTCAAGATATGATTGGATGACCGCTGTTGAATTGAAATTATTATGTATTCCAATACCCATGAGAACCACAGAACCAACTTTGTTGAGACGTTTCTTGATTGCAAGGTGGGCGAGACTGGCAACTTCCACCTTGTACGCTTTTACGTAAGAGATTTGAAACCTAGCCCAGCCATCACAGAAATTTGGATTGTCTGTTACTTCACGCCATGTCATGGAGGTGTGAACGTGGCATATGCTGTCCACAAATTGGCTGTCGCCTTCGCAAATGTCACGCATCTTGAGTGGAGTGTTAAATTTTAAGGCTCCATGAAGGGGATCATTTGTCAAAATAATTAGCATTGCAGAGAAAAAATGACGCACAAGGGAATCCCCTATAAATGTCACGCTGCTAACTCTTTTGGAGATCGACTCACAAGCGGAAAATTGAGTGAAGTTATTGACATGGCAACCGTTACTTGGCACCCAGTGTGCAAGTTCGGCGGAGACAAACGATTTGTAGTTTATGCAACTCGGGCAATCACAGAACTTTTCACCGTGGCCACACCAGCCTGTATTGCCATGACAACAGTAATTTTCACCCTCCGTGTCACACTGCGATTGCACATCCAAAACAAAAGGTCGATTTTCGTTCCTAGTTCTTCTCGGAAGTGGAAAAACAGGACCACAACGGAGATCACCATGAAATAAGCGCTGCGGCCATCCCTTTCTTTCGCGCAGCATAGCGTCTAGTCTGTTTCGGCTTCGTAAAGCTCCTTTGCTCACGTTTCTTTGTTCCCAGTGCCCTTGTGTAAGTGTTGTAAACACGCCTCGACAACGTGAGTGAAAGGACTGGGGATTAGGAGTTTGAAAGGTGGCTCGCAGTTCATGCCTCATGTAGCAAGAGAAGTAGTAGACGTATAACAGCGCGAGGATGAAGAGAAAAGCTGTGCAACTTTGTCGCCAAAAACACAGATGTTCTCCTAAAAAAAAGATGCAAACGTTACAGCTCAAGCGAGGAAAACGAGAGATCACGATTAGAGAGAACGTACGGTATTCCACATGCACCGTGATAGTTATCTTCAGTGTAAACGTTGGCTCCCAAGAGCTCGAATCTTCAGTGAAATTCAGGAAAGGTTCGAGTTATCGAAAGTACAGGCACCGTGAGAAGGCTCAGGGGAACTCTAGCTGACTGGTAACAGGGCGCTGTTTGACACCCTATGAGAAACCTTAAGATAGACTCTGCCCTACTTGTAAAAGTGAGGCGGAAGATGACATACTCTTCTTAATTTGTTGTCCTGTTTCCAAGAGTAAGAGAACTCCCTCTTTGAATTTTTGGATAAGGCATTCAAGATCCCCATGCAGGAAATGCTGGCAAATGGTATCATTATGCTGTTGCAATTGTCGCCACACCAAAGAAAAGAAGCGCCAAGGAAAAGCCTGATGCTTAAGTTAGTGATTTCTGGGGTGCACATTGTCTTGGAACGATGAAAATGTTTGCTTGTTCAGCCGACGTCTTACGAAATCTTTCAAAAATTAGATTTAAGAAAACACTTGTGACTTGAGGAAATGTATGGGAGATTTGTTCTCTTCCTCCCTTTTTTCTCACCGATCTTGAAGAGAAGTGGTGTTACTAGTGAGAAAGCTCATGGAAATACAAGATTATGTACCATCTGGAAACACCACAGCCGGGCACTCTCGGTCAAAAAGCACAAGTGCTGGCAGTCGATTACGACTTTAAGAGCTGTGGGAGACTCGTATGCATTCTGCATACTGTGAATGGACCCAACGATCTAGCTCTCTATTTGTTTCGCCTGATACAAAAACTTGACTTGAAACTTGGATTTCTTCTAGGGGCCCGCTTCCAAAAAATCACAGAAACATTTCAAGCTGGAAAAGCTTTTTGTAAACGATCCACTTTTTGTGGACTGACTAGTCTTTTAACATGTTTTCAAGTTAGGTCAGGGTAGAAAGTATTAAGGTATGATGAGGTTCCAGGATAACAGATGGCTTCGTTTTCATGACGATACTTAGGGGAAAATTACTCGAAATCCCTGAAACTTTTCGGGCGTATTTCCGGTGTCATAATCATCTCTGTATCTTCAAAGGGAAAACGTTTCATGGCATCAAACATATTGCAATTACTTTGCTTTTTCCTCTCTCAAAAACATATTAAAAGGGCAGCTTTATCTTAGTTTCATCCGTAAAACCGCGATTCGCCTATTAGTTTTAAAAAGCTGGTCTTTTAACATGTTTTAAGGTTTAAAAAGGGCAAAGTTGTTGCACGATTTCTTTCCCGGAAAAGTCTTCGTTTTTAAAATACGTAAACAATTGTGGCACTCAAACTAGACTGAATTTCGAGAAACGCACCCGTTTTTTTTTTTTATGTCAGTAAATGTCACGTGTGACTTTCATAGGTACGGAATGCGGCTATGCATTGTTGATTAGAGCATAATCGAAGCTCACTCACTCAGCTCACTCACCCAATGAAGTGCCAAGAAAACAATCCCTCACTTACTTTCTCAGCAGCAGTTACATAATTTGCCATGCGTGGAGGGAGTGGTACACAATCGACAATTACTTTGGAATCGTTTCATTTTGCTTGTTCTTATTAGGAAGGTTCAGTGTTCTTCATGGTTTTTTTCTTTTATAGCCAAAAGTCGTTAGAAGTGAAAATGTGGTTATGAAAAAGATTAAAATTTGTTGTACACAGACCAAAATTTCCTTCATTTGTGGTTCTTTGTCCGAATTGAGTATGCAACTTCTCAAAGTAACCTACAACACAGTAAACGATAGGTTCATAATGTGCCGGTGGCAAATGACGAGCAACTTTTCAAGCGGCTTCAAATCGACATGATGTTTGACAATCTTTTGACTATTGACGAATTTTTACTCAAAATATTACCTAAGTTTTCCGGTTTGCTTTTATCGGTTCAAAATTTATTATTGCTCACGACTTGGGATGCGAATTCAGTTCAGAGGCAATCAAAAATCATTTCAGCAGAATTAGAAATTCGATTTTATGCGGATACCAAGAGAAAAATCAACCTCAGTGAAATTTCGTTCTGCTTTGTCCAAGTGAGCAATTCTAATCCCTAGTTCCGCGTTTTAGTATAAGACAGATATGGAAAGATTGCTATATCCCAAATACGCTGTCCGGCTTACCTTTAAAGTTCGGCGATTTCCGCTCAGACATAAGCACAATTGTAGAAACACAAGACGTCGCCGGGCAAAATTTCCTCTAAGGTACATGAACACTAGTCACCTGTAGTGATCTTAACCTCGCTTTTGAATCACAGGTTAGTTATAACTATGTTATTTTGAGTGAAAATGAACTCAAGTGTAAAATCTTCGAGTATCTTATCTTTTACGATCTTTTACCACTGAAGTAATGAACTTGTCACATTTCGCGCTGAGTTGAGTTCTCACTAAATAAACGGCTATTTCGCAGGTAAATTTTTCAAAGACTGTAATTACTTCCTATTATCGATCAATAGAAATCACTGACCCAGTTTCACTTACCTGTCCAAAATCTCTTGTTTCTTGTCATAATCGGGCGCGCAATAACAGGTTGAAGGACCCAATGCGGCTTTAAGTACATCCTGACATTTCACAGTTTGGACCTTGTAAATTGATTAAAGGTTTCGACAGCCTATCTTGTTGTATTCGAAGGAAGGTGAATTTGGCGCGGTCCACTGCAGTTCACTCGCTCTCGCTTTACCATTCCACTGGTACAAATCAAGAGTAAAGTTTGGTCACTCTCGCGTTAATTTCAGCAAACAGCTTGAATATTTGATCGGTTATGGCTTTCTGACTGTGAATAAACCACCGTCCGGATTTCTTGGGACCCATCCACTTGTAGTCCGGCTATTTTCTATTTTTACGTCTGACGCAACACCATTTTAATATTCCGCGCCGTCGATTATCTGAAAAAAGAAAAACAAACCCCGACTACCGTATGCCCTTTATGTCGGGTTTAACTTGTGGTATTACATGGATACAGATGAAAACCAAGTCCAGTGAGAAAACGGTGCTGATCAGTTGTTCAACAAATGACAGCCGCTCGCCTTTATATGCAACAGAAAATACATGAGGTGCATTCTCAGTGGGGTTGTTTGGGAATAAGAATAAAAAGAATGTTTAGCTGTTGTTTTGGGACTTATTCTGTTTAACTTCGGATTGAACGGAATAACATTCTATTTGTGCTGCTTCCGATAGCAGAATGAAGGGAAAAAACAGAATTCGGTTTACTCGGAATACACAGAATATGCGTCAGTTTTTGGCAGATTTTCGCGCAAAATCGTGCGCAGCCGCTGAAGTGTCAGACTTAGTGGTGCCCTGACCTGTTCCGAGCGTTAGTTTTCATTTCACCTCCGCAAAAACCATTCCGTTTTCGGAATACGCGTTCTTATGGACAACGGTGACCTTAATATTCCACTTATTCTTTTTAATCCTAAACCGGAATAGGAATAAAAAGAAAAGTGCCATAAGAATACACCCGTAGTGTCGCAACTACTTTCTTATGTTTCTTCATATTTGCATACTGCACGGGGGTAGAGAGAATTCATGTTCCAATACGAAATGTAATTGCTCCGTTTATAGTGAAAGTGAACTTAGCTACCAAATTATTTCATGGGCATTCCATGCACTTAAATGATGTGAAAGCAATAATTCCGGAATCAATCATAACATAGTTGAGAACCCCAGCTGGCCGGAGGCAACCATGCAGTTGTCTATTTGCAAAGTGTTAAAGAGTTGAATCCAGGACCACTAAAGACAAATCGAGTTGGTGGTCAGTGCGGGATTTGTGGACCACAAGCATCTGCGCGCTAATCCGACTTCCTGACCACTTGGCACATCAAACTCGATGTTGAAACAGGTCCTCCCAAGTAACATATGGCAAATTCATGGAGTAGGTACGTACTGAGAGAAAGGCATGCTTTTGCTCCCATGGGTGACATATTAGTTGCGGTTACACTAGACTCCAAGGGTCCCTCCCCTTGGGGAAATCGCTTAAGTTGGGTTTGCTTTGCATGGGTTGCCTTGGGTTTTGATTTACCCCGGTTTGCGGTTACACAGTGATAAGTTACATAAGGGGATGACAAACTTTGGACAATTCTTTTCGTAAACACTGCTACATGTTTGGATGGATCCGCCAAAATCAGGCTGGACAGTTTAAGAAGAATACATAACTAAGAAACATCATAAATCTAGCCCATAGGACAATTGAAAAGGAATAAATGCTTTGATTGGATTAAGGCAATTTGTCAATGTGCACCAAGCAGCCCAAGTATAGCGTGTACAGCGTTCAGCACCGATCTGCACTATTTGAGCCGAAGCACTTGTTTGAGAATGTTTAGCTGTTATTTACAGATATGGGTGACACTTAATGTACCTTAACAATTGGAAATCCTTCTATACATAACCGAGTGACCAGAACATTTTCTGAGCCCGCGAGAATGAGCAACCTCAACAAACTCTTTTTTTCACGAAAACTGCTGGTCACTGAAATTGTTGAGAATCTGGTCGTTGTTATCTAAGGTCTTCCTTAAGAATCCCCGTTTCCTCCAACGTCACTTCCATATACTAGCAGTACGCTAGCGGTATAGCTATTAGACAGTATGCTTCCAACCCGTGTTCGACCCACCGATGTTTGAGTTTCTCTCTTAGTTTTTCTTCAAGTGTAAAGTAATACATAATTCATGAAATTTTACGGTGCAGCGAAAACCTGATTTTGGCGGATCCATTCTATTCACAACCAATTTTTGTTTTTGTTTTGTCTTTTTGTTTTTGTTTTTGTTTTTTGTTTTTTTTAATGTATCTATGAAAATTTCCCAGACGTCATTTTAGTATGGGAAGATCGGAGAAGACTGCTAATGAAACCGAACGGTTTTTATTGGAATGTGAGGCGAAATATTTAAAAACGAAACGTACCGTCATCAGTCGAAATCGGAAAGAAAACAGACCGTGAAGTGACCTTGTTAATGAAGTTTCTAAACCATCGAATAAACAATAGGGAAATACTAGCAGGAAAGTGAACTGGTGCTGGAGTCAGCGATTGGCCACCAAAGGATCAAACCAATTCAAAACATGCAGGTAACGTAACTTATTCGAAGAGACCTATTCCATATTAAAAATGCAGGAAAAATCCGTTTCTTAAAATCATCTTAACGCTCTTTAAAGTTAGAGTGATGGAAATGCCTCAAAGTGGGCTTGAATATGGAGCGCTTGCACATGTTTGCTGGCAGCTTTTTCTGCTATAAATAGAACGACAAGGGGAACCGAACGTAAGAATTAGCAACATTTGCTCTACAAGTTTCTCCTTTAAATTTTGATTGTCTAAACTACAAGGATGAGACTTAACTGTGATCTTGAAGAGACATAGTAGCTTAAGGCACAACCACCTAGCCGCAGCCACTATTAACTGTAGAAGAAAACCTGTCGAGAGCATAGTCAAAAGCCGACAAATACTCCGGAACTCTTATGATAATAATGAGCTAACACTGTGTTGGGTAAAGAAGCCAGTTGTATCAAATTTATCAATGCCATTTCCCCAGTTCTGTTGTGGAAGGGAAAGATGACCTTTTATAGGAGTTTGTGTGCACCAGCAGAAAAATTAGAGGTAGCGATTCTTTCGGTCAGCACTAAGAATAACGATCTCTTGTCGGTTCCGGGATGCGCGCAGTCGCAGTTGGGGTCTACGTTTCTCGGACTTGATTCGCGGACTTCCTGGTTCGGAACTTGCCAGAGATCGTTATTCCTCGCGCTGACCTAAAGAATCGCGGCCTCTGAGGACCAGAATGAGCTGATCGAAGAGTGAAACGAGTTCTTCCAGTCATGCACAGACTGGGTTTTATGGATAGCGCGTCTAACTTTCATGAGGCAGCTTTAGCAACATACATTTCTTTGCCATCCTCTGCAAAACAACAACGTCCGATGACCAAAATCGCGGCTTCAAGAATGCTATTTAACTTCAGACTAGCTTATTGATGAACAGTTATTATATAAGGTCTCCGTGCCCAAATTGAGGACACGTCGGTTACGCCAAAATAGGTACTTCAGAAAGAATACTTCATCGTAGAGTAGGTCTGGATGATCAGCGATTTTATCCGTTTAGATGAGAACTTCATTCATCCAGTTTGTCCGTTCTGGAATTAAGAAAAGGACTCCGCACTAGTTTACGCATCGTTCAAGTAACATACAGTTAAAAAGTTAACCAAACCAACTGAAAGATCGCCTGAAAATCAGTCACTTAGCCAAGTTTCAGTGGACAGGTTTTATTACATACTGACGACATTGGAGCTTTCGGTGGCCGCCAAAGTTCCATACAAATAATAATAACTTTATTTAACCACGGGATCCTTATCACTGAAAAGTGGTCTTCTAAAGGGCCGTGTACAGTAACACAATTAATATATGATACCTAAGAATTATACCTAAGAGTACTTCAGATTCAGAAACTACAAAGAGTTCAGAATTCGGCTCCTCGTCTTTGTGAAATGTCTTTCATTAAAACACAGTGTCCCCAATTCCATAAAAAGTCTCCAGTAATTGTCTCTGGTTCTTAAAATCCTGCTTGATGGTTGGAATTTTGACTAAACAACCTCAAACTTGATAAACTGGTTAATTTTGATATAGACTTTAGCTTGTGATAGGTCTCGATTTATTAAATAAGATTAAAATTCCGGAACGAGTATTCCGTAGCCCACCTCAATTGTATTGATATTCGTTTTGGGTGTCCACAAGCTACAAAAAAGAAAAAAAAATACTGAACATCAATCAATGTAATTTGGAAGACCTGCAAACCGTTTACTGGAAGGAACCAAGCTTTATCATTGCTGGAGGCTCTTGGATCTGGCAGGGAGTTATGTTTAGAAATCTGGGGACGACAAACGAAAAGATGGGCATCGTTTGATTTATTATTGTTTTTTACTGCCTTCTCAAGTTCAGTTTGTTTGCAGAAGCATTCTTGAATCACTAAGCAAAATCCATGGTATAGGTCAAATTAAAGGTTCCAAAGTTAATTTCGGCGGGAAGTTTACGAAAGGGAACGTATCAATTCGTATCAGAAAAGAACGCACTTTTTTCGGGGGAAAGTCAGTAAAAAAGGCGATCGGAAACAACTGAATGAGTGGTTAATGCGTCTGCGTTTTTTATTAGTCAGATTAGGAAATTGCATCTCAAGATTGTTTCGAATTTGCATTTCAAGATTGTTTCGAACCGAATATGAATTCCGCCGAGCGGCGTTAGCAAGAATGCAACACCGAAACAGCTCGAGGCAGTGTTTCTTTTCCCCACCAGAGCGGAAAACGACAATTCATCACGGAAGAAGGGAGCTAAATAAATGAACAAATATTCGCCAATCCAAAGGGCCTTTATAGACTTTAAAATACCAGACTTTCACGAACAAACCAAACCGATCAACGTTAACATTGCAGCGTAAATGAGATGACGAAACTCAGGTTGTCATTGGGGTAGAAGTTTACTTTGGTCAAGTAAACAACATATCTGTTAACCCTGTTAATTTACAGCACGATCAACTTGGTAGTAAAACAGCTCGTATCAGTGTGAAACCAGGCACGATTTAACAAGACAAGTGGCAGTGAATGAAACAACGATGCCTAATGCTTTAGCCTCGAGCGACACGAGTCAAAGTATTGGGATTATCATAGTTGAGGCAGTGGTGTGTTCGCCGATAGCCTTTCTGGGCCTTTTTGGCTTGGTGGTTCTTCGATGCCCAAAACAGCGAACTTCGGCAAACAAGTTTATTCTTGTGCTTGCCATCTCTCATATCTTAACAGCATCGATTTGCTCACCCGTAACATCTGCGACTTTGGAGTC
Source organism: Astreopora myriophthalma (assembly GCA_014634185.1). NCBI lineage: Eukaryota > Metazoa > Cnidaria > Anthozoa > Scleractinia > Acroporidae > Astreopora > Astreopora myriophthalma. The sequence continues at coordinate 7,015,773 of BLFK01000704.1, read as the reverse complement.
AGATGAATAGGTAATCTTAAGCTTTTGTGTCAGCTCTAAGGGTTTGCCATTCAAACGCTGGTTTAGCTCTCACAGCCATCAACCGTTTTGTTTTTTTTTACGAAGCGGAACTCCCTGCTTCTTATTGGTGTGATGTGGTTATCAGTTATAGCTTTTTATGCGAGCTCACTGATGAGCAAATCAGCAAAAGTGCTGGAACCCGGCTACGCTACATGCGCCATTGCTCACACACTGGTCCAAACTTTAGTGGAGTTTCTATTTGTTATTATTGGCTTTGTCGTGATTGTACACGAGCGTGCATCGAAAAAACGATCGAGTTCATCAGTCGTGCGTACACAAAACTCTTTAGAAAATACATACGTTCGTTTGTGAAATTTATTTTTGGCACCAAGACCTCTTCGGCCAACTCTCCGGTAGGATCCATTTTTCCATGTGTGAACGACTTGTTCCAATTCTGGGCCGTTTCTGTTCATACCAGACCGGAGTATTTTTCCATACGACACGGTATGTATGTATAAGTGTAGACAGGGCCGTAGCCTTATAATGACGATGACAACAGCTAGGCAGGCTTATTTATCGAACAAAAATGTACGTGACCTCAACTGCTGAAACAGGCAGACAGCTTTTATACAACTTTCATACAGATTGTGTGGGTGCACTGTCCTTCTTCCTGAAGATTTCACATATCACAAATATCATGCGCGTTTCATGCTTATTAACCCTTACCCCGTGTCAGTGTAAGAGTGCTAAAAGTCTTCAGTTACGTCTGTCAAACTGCATCTTGTCATTTGATCCCATAAAGCATGTCGCTTTGTTAATCCATTACTGGTGTGCATTGAATATCACATGAAAGCATAGCTTTCACTCAACTCAGTATCATCGGACGAAACTGCGGACAGCGTTAAATTTCTGTTGTTACAGACGACTTTTTCGCGCCGTTCCTCTTTAAAGCAATCACCTCGTGGACGGAGGAGAATTGTAAGTTCATAGTTAAAAGTCCACTGTTCTTGTCGACACCGAAAAATCGGTTAATTTTTGAAAAACGACCGGGGACCTGTTAGTCAGAGATAAGCTGCGCTCTGTACTACTTTTGCATTTTTCAATTTTCTTCAGTTTAAACCAAGAAAATGCTTTCTGATATTATTTGTCTTCGTAATCTGTTATTCGTTAGCGATAAATTTTGGAAAATTATTCGCCGTTTCTTCGTCGGGGTGTTTTTTTTGTTTTTTTTTTTGGTATCCAACCCGAAGGTGTGTTTTGGCGATCAGTGCCGTCGACACATCACATTGAACTGTTTATACGGCGGGCGAAGTCTTTATTGACGAAATATCTCTAGTATCCTTGATCTCTTAATGGCCTCCCTCCTTCGATTTTAGTTTTAGCAACATTCGAGGACCGCTCTAAGCTACCAATGGTTTTGTAAACGTGACATACCCTCGACGCATGCAGCCGCGTCTTAAAATGGTTGACAACAGAGTCCCAGCCTCCCGAGCTGATTGTCTTGTAACATTTTTACTGTTCACATATAAGCATACGGGCCTGCCGGTAAACTCGTCGTTTGGACTTCGGTGCTCATTTCAAATACGCTGCTTCTTAGTTTGAAAGGAACCATCATTGTGTATGTAACAAGGTAGTCGTTTGTTCGCAACACAGACATCTTGCTGTTTTCTATTATCGTCACAATTCAAACTACTTTGCGCGCTTTACATGTTTTTTGACAAGCTATCCAATTTCTTATTTTAGTCTTTTTATCACGCAACATCAAGTTTAACATGACTCCCACATTTTTCACCTTCCAAAAACTACTGAAAGGAACGCGAAATTGGCGAAGCGAAAACTGCTGTGCTACCTCATCGCTCAGTACTTTGCTGAAACGGCTTCACGCGCACTTATCGGCATAATTCATCTTATGATATAAGCCTGATTAAATTTTTTTGCGGTGGAACGGTTGTGATGCAAGATTCAGCGCCAAGGACTGTCTTCTTATCGGCGATTTTCCGCATTCCGCAATAAAATAACGTTGCCGGCTTCTACCAAGGTGAATAGAATGTACAGAGAATGTTGCCGACTGCATTATGCACTCTCAAATGTTCTGTGTTGAGACCTGTTCCATTTTGATGTAAAGCTTATGTTTCCTAACCTTCTTTCTAAGAACCTGCCCTTCAGTAGAAACTGTCCACATAAAACTATCCGGTTGACACGCTATCAAAAGGCCGTACGACGTACATGTAGGGTTTTATTGGTAAAATGGGCCGGGTTGTTCGAAGAAGAGTTACTGAGCTAAATCGGGCTATTTACCATGACAACCCGGCTTTATAGGTTTTAATCGGAATTAACACAGGGTTAACTCTAGCCACTGCTTCGAACAAGCCCATTTAATAAAAACGTAAGTGCATAACGTTTTATCTGCTAAATATTCCAACAAAAAAGTAAATATTTGCGATAACTTGGACTGGATGCAGCGACACCATTTAGTCTGCTTGTTTTGTTCTGTGGTGTACTAAGCAATTCCATCGCTTGAGAGTTTTCAGGAAATACTCAGGGTAATTATTAGCTGATAACTATCAGCTTAAGGTGGCTACGTAGCGAGATGCCTTCAAAGGTCAAGTTTTTGTCTGAAAATGAATCGTGGAGGGCCAAAACTAACAAGGTACTGTTTTATAATGGAAGGATGCGTTTAAAATACGTCTCAGAGGTATTTAGATGTCATGCAGAAAACGTGATGACACGAAGGCTTTGAAATTCCTTTCCACCTACGTATAGCATGCATCCTTTTGAGAAAGAATGTTGTTACTTTAGCCTAGTTTAATGGCCAGCGGACTCAGTGGTAGAGTATCTGGGTCATAGATTCGATTTCTGTTAGGAGAACTTGGATTTATTTTCCCGAGTAAGCCTGCGTCACTTTCTAGTAAAATGTCATTCTCACTATTCACCAGGCCGGCTGCCGAACACTTAACATCTCAACTCCTTCAACCACATCACGCATCGACATGCACATTCCACCAGTAAGTAACTAGGGTGATTGTTGCATATGAACCTAGTTGAATGGCCTAACTCGCAGGAGTATGCTGCAGCCCAGTGGTAGGTAGGTAGGTAGGTAGAGAGAGAGAGAGAGAGAGACAGACAGACAGACAGAGAGGGAGAGAGAGGTGGGAAGTAAAGCATGCGGACAAGTTCAACGTAATACGAAGCAAATTTTAAGGGGATGTTTCCCCTAGCCCCCGTAAACTTTAAGAGTCTTGACCTGTTACGATCATCAAATTTCGGCCTTTTTCCCTAGTATATATTTTATATATCTGAAACTACGCATACCCGGCAAAAGCCACCAGGCAAGGTAGAGCCCTATTACGTAACCCAAGGTTCATATGTTGCGTTTTCTACAAAATTTTAAAATATCTCAGGTGAGATCCTATGCATTGCCTGTCCATCGCAGTCTGCAGAGAAAATCGACCCCGTTTTCTTCTCTAGCAGTTTTGCAATTCTTAAGGAATACCGTGGTTTCCCGTGGTTTTTCTTTCCGGCGCAGGGAAACAAGAGGTTACGTCAACGTTCGTAGGCAGAACTAAATTCAATGATTTGCCAAAGATTTCCACCAAAGAGAAGAGTAGACTCCGGGTTCTCCCGCCCGTGGTGTCGGTTGCATTTATTGGCTTCACGTTTTGATTGGTTGACTTGATTGTCTTAATCTGATGTGATTGGCCGTACAGATTAATATTTACTTTACGTCGCTTGATTGACAAATATTCACATCACTTTCCCTTGCAGCTATCTAAAGTTCACAATGGTAACTGTATCAACAACAAACCCGCCTCCAACCGAGTCAACGGCCATCAAAGAAAACTTCAGAATTTTCAACCTTGTTACATACGTTCTGATACTCATCATCAGCGTCCCAGCCAACCTTTTCATGCTACTTGTCCTGTGGAGAAAGTTTCGGCGGCACCGACGAACAGCCAAGAGCTTCATTATGTTAATGCAGAATCTTGCACTGTCTGGCCTCGTTCTCGTGGTGACCTCGATTCCATTTAATCTTGTGTCGCAAGCGTCAGACACGTGGCCATTTGGGCCTGCAGGATGTAAGATTTTATGGCCGCTACAAACTGCTGCTTTGCAAGCCATGGTTTACAGCTACGTTGCGTTAGCTTGTCATCGATTTAGCGGCGTTACAAAGTAAGAGCGTGACGTGTTCCTTTGATTATAATCAAGGGCGCGTTCGTTTGGATTTCCATTCCGGAATGTTCTTTTCTTTCGGAATATCCCAAACAAACGCGCCCTAACAATCAGTGGTAATAAGATGTAAGGCGCACACATTCTTTTGGTAACCCATTCGTCAAATTGGAATGTTATTATTATTGAGATTATTCCATTGTTTTGCATTGCGCATGCTTACTGCGCATAATTTTTTTGCGTTTTTAGCTTGCGCATAAGCGCGTGCGCATCCAAAACATGGCGGATTTTCCTCGGCTTTAAGCTTTGCCCGTCTATAGGCAAATTGGCTATATTCTTGTAAACGAGCACTGTGACCTACTTTTTTTATAACATTATCTCAACTTAGTAATGATCAGCTTTGCGTCAAAGAATATTTACAAACACTGTATGACAAAAACTTGAGCTATCGGTAAAAACCTGAACTTATCTCCGGCTCGCAGGCTCAAGAAAACGCAACACACAAACGGTTCAGGCGATCACAGCTCGATGCTGTGAACTTTTGACAAGAAATACACTATCTATATACAAATTTGTATAACGTGGTTTTTTTATCTACGTAAAGGTTTTGGAGAAGTTTATATGAGTGCTCCGGGACAAATTGGATGTCGTAAATGGCTTTATTGTTCAGCATATAATAAGCGCTGTTGATGGAAAGGTAGACCTTTTTACAATAGAACATAATCGGATTAAGGCCTGTTTCCGGAATTTCGCCTTCAACTTCAATTACCTGTTGACATCTAGCGCCGGATTTGCATGTGGTTGCCCTGGGCTCAACTGCTCGCTCTGATTTGTCTTCGGTTATCGTTAAATTCAACTCCGTCACGATTTGAAAATAGTGCTTAATTGCTTGCCTCCTGCCAGGTGGGGTTCTTATGTTATGTTTACTTCAGTGGGGTGCCTCTGAACTAGCTCGGTAGCTAAGTGCACCTCTACTAGAATTAACATTCTACTTGTTTTCGCGAAAGCACTTGAACACTATTTCCGGCTCTTGCTTTTTCCACCCGCTGAGAGGGAAGTCGGGGATATTCAAATCCTGGCCGGACGAACTTTCAAGGTCTCAAAATAACTGAGGATACGTTGCTGACTTTGTATTTATATCTGCAAAGGATTGGACTGTCTAGCCTTCTTCTCGGATAAACCGTAGGCCGCGTCTCAGAACACTTGCGAGGGACGTAAAAGACTCCCCCCCTCCCCCACCCAGTGCGAAAAGAGTAGGGGACGTAGTTCCCGGTGTGGTGGTCTATCACTCATTCTTTTCTGGGGGCACCTATCAGTCTTAACGACTATAAAAATATACGATAAAAACTGCAATTTGCGCCACAAGCGCTCTAGCAAACGTCCCCCACAAGGTGTTATGAAGCGCATTTGAAAATTTATATGGAAAATGCGATTTACGAATTCCAAATCATCACCATCATCAGGATTGTAATCAGAGGATGGTATCTGCGCCCAAATAAGCAGTTTGGCAAGGTCTCCCTCTTCGGGAAACATCAGCCTCCAAAGCGCTTCCAAACCATACGAATTCCTTGTCTAAAGTAGCACGAAAATCGAAAATCACGGCCACCATTTTGTAGTAACTTGCCTGGTGATCTACGCGTGACGTCAGACAGCTCAACGAAAAGTTGCGCGAAAAGATTAAATCCCCTACACTTGTTGTTTCTAAAGCGTTTGTTCTAATTTTTCCTTAATTATAACCAAGAAATAAAGACCGATGGCCACCATTATTTCTTTCTTTATTTAAGATTAAAATGAGCTACGGTAAGAAGATCTTCAATCTTTTGTGTATCCTGATGAGTTTACCGTGTGTAAAAAAGTTATCAATCAGTGAAAAAAAAAAAAAAACTGCGGGTTTCGGGTCCGCGATTTCTGGCTTCTGGCTCCTTCTTCGGGTACCAGGCACAATCCCACTGTTTGTGAGTCACTACATTTTGGTTAGGTATTGTTGTTTTGTTTTGTTCCTTTTTTCTTACGTCATCTGTGTCCTCTAGACGAAGCAAGAGCCAGGATTTCTTCACCCTCTACATTAACGATGTTCATAACTTCCAGCAAAAGCACACCTCTGCCAGCGAGTGCACACAAATAGCTATAGTTGGACGCAAGATTCGACTACGTAAAAAATTAATTGATCACACCTTGTGTTCTGTTTTAGAGACCTGTTTGGCCAAATGAAGTTCATCACTGCAGTAGTGATCACCTTTGTTGTCTGGATCACTAGCATCACAACAGTTATTCCGTACTTGGTGAACCTCGACTACGACTATGTAAATGAAACCTGTGTAGAGAACTGGGACTCGGATTCCAGTCGTAATGCTTACACCCTGTCATTATTCCTGTTGGATTATCTGTTGCCGCTGATCGTTATTATCGTTTTGTGCGTGCTTGTGTGGGGAAAGCTGCAAAGGTAATACTGTAGTCGTACTCGTATTCTGACGGTTGGAGCTGAACGACCATGGAATGGAAGCTAACACAAGGGAATATGATTCTCCTTGCTTGAGCCTCCATTGCATTCTCGTCCCAGTCCAGCCGTGAGAACACAACCAATATCTATTAGAAGAGCGTAGTACATAATTAAGAGGCCGTGTCATGATATCATTTGTGTGAGTTGAAGTATTTATGAACTGAAGAAATGATCCTCACACTTCCTGGACAATTTAAGCAATTGTCTTTTATGTGCACTTGAAAAATTCAAGTGACTCCAACGGGATTCGAACCCACGACCTCTGCGATGCCGGTGCAGTGCTCTTACCAACTGAGCTATGAAGCCACACAGTTGAGAGCAGGTCAATTTGTTGGGCTCATACGTGTTTTCCCGTGAAAGGAATGGTGAATGAAAGAAATGACTATGAAGTGCGGGTTAGACATGAACTGAAGAAATGATCCTCACACTTCCTGGACAATTTAAGCAATTGTCTTTTATGTGCACTTGAAAAATTCGAGTGACTCCAACGGGATTCGAACCCACGACCTCTGCGATGCCGGTGCAGTGCTCTTACCAACTGAGCTATGAAGCCACACAGTTGAGAGCAGGTCAATTTGTTGGGCTCATACGTGTTTTCCCGTGAAAGGAATGGTGAATGAAAGAAATGACTATGAAGTGCGGGTTAGACATGAACTGAAGAATAGCTCAGTTGGTAAGAGCACTGCACCGGCATCGCAGAGGTCGTGGGTTCGAATCCCGTTGGAGTCACTTGAATTTTTCAAGTGCACATAAAAGACAATTGCTTAAATTGTCCAGGAAGTGTGAGGATCATTTCTTCAGTTCATGTCTAACCCGCACTTCATAGTCATTTCTTTCATTGAAGTATTTAGTTGAGTAGTTTATTTGATTTTGAATTGAGAAGGGCAACAATTTTTTGAGTTGGCTCCTTACACGTGTTAAGATTGTAGGGTGCGATGAAACCGTGGTGTTGAGAATGAAAGATGCTGGGAGCGAGCGGGAAAAATGAGGAGGGGCGACCTCGGCCCAGTCTCTCCTCGCTGGTCGTACGCCTCATACGTATCTATTAGTATCTCTATTCCATATCTTAATCGTCACAGATGTATGTTGAGGACTATGTTCGGAGCAAAAGGGTACAGACGGGGTGTCTTTCAGTGAGCCACGAAAGGCAACCTGAGGTGTTGCGTCTTCTCTTTTAATTAATGTGCCTTGACGCAATTATATTTCCGAGTTTCCCTACGTCCCCATTTATGCATTTATACACATTACATTTGTATTGGTAACTCACTATATTCTTACGGGCGCGAGTTACAGTGCAACCTGGATTTCACAAATGTCCCCGCGTGGAACCAGGAAATTTAGTTCCTTATGTCGGGGTTTCGTTGCATCGAAGCTCTTTTAATGCTTACGCTGTAGTGTGAGCGGGCTTAGTGTACCGTTTGTTATACCGAGGACTTTCTTATATAGAGGTTACTTATCTAGGGGTTCCACTGTGTAACTGTCGAAAGGCTAAACAGCCCGAAGGGCTCAGTCTGAATGCAGCTTTGCAAAACCACGACAAAAATAAAATACTTAATTGAAAATAAGGGTTCGACCACGCGGGCGCTACTTTTCAGTTCCTACTGACTTGATATGGTTAAGACTTGCGCAATCAAGTAGAGCTACACGACGTCATTAAAGTAACGGAAAGTGAGATAAGTTACTGTAACAGTGTATTTTTTTGAATCTGGCTTCAGTTACAGAGTGTTGGATCCGGAGCGTGCCAGCCGCCGTGCCCGCCATCACCGCATCATGCACATGCTTGTTGCTTACATCATCGTCTTCGCCATCTTCCTGCTTCCTCATCAGATCATGTGGCTTGTGAAGGACTTCAGCAGCGGCGACAGAAAGCTTTACTTCTTGGACATCCTCAACGTTATGTACATGTTCACGTACAGTGTGACAATCATTAACCCGGCAATGTTCTTCTACTACAACCCTGAGTTCAAACGTCACTTCTGGCATTTCGCCAAATGTCAGTGCCTGGCAAAGAAGGAACTTTTCAGTGCCGAAAATCTGTCCCAGTCATTCTCCGAAGAACCTGACCCGCCGTCACCTGCTCGGTTCAAACCGAAGCCGAAGTATGAGCTTAAGCAGTTTGAGCCGAATCCAATCGAAAACAATTACGCCTCTAACCCGAGCATAGTGCACGCAGAAACCGACTCCATGCAACGTGACCACGATTCGGGGCTCGGGTTGGTTGAATCAGGCCTGTTTCCCTCGGCAGTGGATCGGTTTCGTGTTGCAGAGAAGCACCGTGAATCGTCGCCGTCGGCCTCGCCCCCGCCATCTGAAACCATGTTCGACTACAACGATGCACCTCCATATTCTTGTGACCAAGGTAGTGAAATGCTTTGAAATAGTTATGCTAAGAAAGAACTTCTATAGATTGAAAGAGACTACAGCAGATATTTAGCTTCATACACTCGATGAAGGACGAATTTATTAATATTATTACTACGTCTTTCAATGAGAACTGAAGTTCAGATTAAAGCTCGTTTAATATTTTATCATAGGCCTTTCCGAAAAATACACAATGCTCAACAAGCATGTTAACCCTTCCATTCAAGAGTTTCACAAATTAGGCCTAACTTTTACGAGGACATAAGCAAAGCACTATCATAATTAGCAAGTGAGAATACAAGCGACGAAAGCATGTCTGTAAGCATATGGACATTTGATACGCGTGCGCAAAGAACCATGGTTATAATAATGTTTATTATATACTCAACAAAATATCTCGTTTCTGATTGGCCAATGGCGAATGCATAAATAGGTTATAGAGTGCAAACCAGGTTATAGAGTGCAATACGGAAGTTGCTATGGAAACACCGTACAAAGTAGCGCGTTTGAGTAATTTTGTAGAGAATATAATAAATAAAAAATCGTATGAACCTGCTCATGCATTTCGTGATTTATGGTCACTCCTGATGTTTTGAAAGTTCTCAAATTGCACTCGCCTGCGGCTCGTGCAATTTTGAGAACTTCCAAAACATCACTCGTGCCCATAAATCACGAAATGCACTCGCGTTCATACGATTTCCTATACTTAGTGCAAGCCAAGCTTTAGCGTTGCTATATATCTAGTGGCACGAGGGAACTGCAGATCTGGCACGTGCAGTGCGTTCATCCAACATTCCACTGTTTGCATGCGTCAGTGTAAACAGGTCAAATTAGTATTTTCTTGCTTGTGATTTTCCCTTGCTTTACAGCTTCGGACTAAGCCTAGATTTGCTTGTATCCTTTCCAGAACATGCTACTAGCCATTAGTTACACTTCCCGTCTTGAATTTTATCGGGCTTGTCATAGCTACAAAAATTATCCACATCTCCAGCCGGGGTACAAGGCAATCGCTGCACATCTAAGAATATGGTATTTTAAGGAAAGGCGTATTCGAAAGGTTATTAACCACGAAAGATCTAACGGTGCGTAAATTACCAACGGACTAAGCAAAAGAGTGACTTGGGCGTGTGTTAATCAGCTGGTAGGAGTCATGTTTGGTCGGCTAGGTTGGTTTGTAACTGAAATCTCACCATGGTAAATTTCATACCGTTATCCCTAACCGGCGGTGGCCGGTGCGGGGAAATAAGCGACCCTGGGAAGTTCGGGAAATAGAGCATTTGAACATGATGTCACGGCCCCTAAGCAAAGTGGATAACGACTCTATTCTTGGTGAACATTAGATCCCATCCGTCACAGCTCCTCGGGACACTTACTGGCGTGTACACGATCTAATATTCCCCACCCTAAGCCTATGCACTGATTTGAAATCGGTTATCATTTGGTTGTTGTGATAGTTATTTCATGTAATTTCGCGGCAAGTGAAGTGGAAAAGGGATGGTATCTAATGCTAAACTCTGTTTCTCTTTTGTTGGGGTTAAGAGCATGGAGCTACTCACGTGACTGAACAGGGTCCATAGCCTGAATTATGGGATATCCGGTCGAGTTACGCATGCTTAGCCAAAAAGTTCTGCACTTCAATATCTTGGGTGGATATGATTTACTTACGATCCTCTTCTCTGGGGCTTGTTTCTTCCAGCCAGTACGGTTTCTGGCGCTATCTTGGTTTGTTGGGCAAAGTGCTAAAACTAACTATTGGACTTTAGCTCACTTTCCACCACCGCCAACATAGCGACAGATTTCAAAAATTTACTGTTTCTTAAAAATTTCCTTTACATCATTCATCCAACGGAAAATTAAGCCATTAAAGAAATAAGATGTCTGTGACCAAAAATTGGAATTCAAAATCTTCTGGGCATTTCGCTTTGAGTCAGAATGTGCATAATTTTGATTAGTAGGATTTGTCTACGGTCAATGTAGCCTGAATCTGTTCATTGTATTTCACGCAAAAGGCCTTTTGAGCGAAGTTTTAGTTATTAAAATGCGCCAAATTTTGGCGGAGTTGCACCATTTCAATTTCTCTTTAACGAAACGAAATGGCGTCAGAAACCGTGCAAAGGTCTATTAACGGGAGACTCGAGGAACCTCACCGGTCTTCAACTCTTTTTAAATGGCTGGCCTTCACTTGTTTTAAATTGACAACACTGGAAGATTGACAGCTCTTTAGATAACTTTTGTACTGGCTTATGTATTTTACGTGAGTGCAGTCTGATATGTTCCGATGTTTTTTTAATTGTATCCTTCGTAATTGTTATATAAGTACATATACGCAAATACTATGACATGAATGAATATTGCTGTAAATACAGAAGGGGGTATGATGATGACAAAACTATAATTTCATGTCGGCAAAACTGTTCATCTACAAACACTTAAGATTCAAGTGAAAGAACAAAATATAACAGGAGATATTTTGATCCTTGTTACCCATGCGCAAGTATTACTAACTATTGGTTCATAGCCTTGCGTACGTACGCTGTGTTTGCTCGTGCGCAATGTTAGGAACACATTCAAGTTAGTCAAAATCATCTGCTGGTACTTATCTCGGCCCCAAATCGTCAGTTCCTCGCGTGTTTTTTGTAATCTGGTAACTTTAAATTACAATGTCTTTTGCAATTTTGAAGCAAAGTGCCGTCTTAACTAGTTGTTAATTGAACGCAATGTGTGTATCCCAGCGTTTTTTATTTAACTTTAAATTAACAAGGAAATACGAGAAAGTTATATATGTTGCTGCTTTTTTAATTACTAGGGGACGTAGTAGGGGACGTAGTTAATTGCTGGGGGACGTAGTCCCCGGTGTGATGGTCTATCACTTATTCTGTTCTGGGGACACCTGTGAATTCTACTGGTTATTTAGATTTTAAGATTGTGAACTGCGCCATAAAGCAGTGTGGAAAAGTCCCCCACAAAGTGTTGTAAAGCGCATTTGAATATACTCAGAAAATGCGCTATATAAATGCTATATCATTATCATTACTAATTAACTATATATTAACAGCCGCTTAAACCCTGATACAACAGTGCAAAAATTACCAATCTTGTTAAAATGATGGATTGCACATTATCTCATTGCCGCCATGTTGGTGCTCGAAAACAATAGATCCCTCTCATATACCACCAACATAGCGGTGATGACGCAGCAAAGTTACTGTTATCAGTGTCTCCACAGATTTTTGGTCACATGTTTGCTTCCAAGAATTAAAGGATACAAATTATTTAAAACCTTGCTCAAACTCAGAAAGAGGGTTTGCAGTTTGATATTGTACAGCAAAACATTAATTCATACTCAAGCTTGAGTATATCGAGTCAGTATGACGCAGGCGGGAAGTTTGGAGAGAACGCTGAGAGATTTAAGCGTAAGAGTCGCTTGAGGCGCAGCCGAGAGCAACTGTAGCTTGTTAAGCTAATTATCTTGAAACATTGGCAGTGACTGCATTTTCTCACGAAGAATGAGAAAGGTTGATCTTGCTTACGCCATCGACTTAAATGTTATAACATTTGTCATCCCATTTTTGCAACATTTGTTATGAGCCGTTGAAATTGCAGGCTGTTGCAATCGTACGACACCAATGTTTAGACTCATTCTTTCCACTTTACATTTCAATGACTTTACATTTCAATGACCCTAACAGCCTAAGGCACCGGTCATTATTTAGAGGGGAATAATTGCAAATAGGGGGGTTGAATCAGTGAGTCTTACGTGCAGGGGAAAAGGGAGGGCACATAAATTTATGGTCTCTCTAATAACATAAATGCGAACTTTGGGTAGGTAAGTGGGGAAAGTCAGGAAAAATGTGCTAAACAAAGGGGAGGCCAATCAGTACTTCTATCTCACGCTTTGCATTGTTTCACAATCACAATGATGTTAACGTTGGTAACGAAGAACACGAGAAGAGAATACGACAATGATGATTAAGTGAAATCCCCTATTTTATTTACAGACCAGTTAACATTTAACTTTAAAAAAAACATAAAAATTGTCATTCAATTCGAATTTGCATTAGTTGTAACATACATATTTTCAGATTGCGGACACTAACTTTCGTGTGCATGTGAAAAAATAAGTTAGTAAACAAACAAATAAACAAAAATAGATAAATAAATAATAAATGGCCTCAAGCAGCTGAAATTCACTCGATTTAAAGTGCTATTATGATCGCAAAATAGATTCTCTTTTTCCTTTCCATTTCGGAACAATGCCTTTACCAAACACTCGATAACCTAAAATAAAAACGTTAAGTTAAGAGAGGCAGTCAAAATAAACAAAATCGAAAGGAAATAAAAAACTATTTTAAGATCATTCAATAGGAATTTCTGCCATCACCAACTTCAAAAGATCGAGGAGAAAGTGACGTCATACAGCTAACGGGAGTTTCAGCCGGTTTAATTGATTTTCTTTTAAATCCTTGATCATGATAAGCTGCACTTCAGTTCAACTAGTGAGCGACATTAGTATTGAACGAGAGTCAGTATTGGCAGACCGTTAATTTAAATATTACTTTAAGAAAATACACTCAAAATAAATACTCCTTTGCTCGAAATTAAAGCTTGAAAGTTCGCCGGTCAGCTTATTAAATTCGAAGAAGCAAACAAGAAAATTGATTTTTTTTTTACCGTAGTAGCACTTAAAATTGGCGTTGTTGCTATATACGTTTTTGCAAATATCGTCTGCTTTCTTCCACGCGTGAGTGAAAAAAAACTCTTGCGCTGTCACAGAGCCCTGGGTCACGTAGATCTAAAGAAGTGCGTATAATTAGTTTGTCTTAAAGAAAGATTAGTAATAAGCAGAGATGGCAGAGAACAATTGTTTTTCATCTGTAAGCAGTTGCTGAAGTCGGCGGTCAACAGCACGAAGAGAAGGCCTGTTAAGTCCTTTTAGGAGGTTGACTGTGGGAAGAAAGTAGTGCGGCAAATCTCTGCGTTTAAGGCATTCCTGGATATACCTTAACATTCCGAGGAATCTCTCACCAAGTTGATCCACACGCCATTCAAGCTCGATAGCATTATAGCGTAAAAAAGCAGTTTTGATCAAATAAAATTGAAAAACACGAAGCTTTTTGTCCAACCTGAAAATAAATTTTAGAATTTTAAGGCATTCCAGTCGACAAGTGCTGCCGGTAGAGCGATCTAAACTGGATACAATGTCTCTTTCTTTCAATGCAAAAGTTCTACACCATAAAATAGATCGCTCTGTGCCATTGCCGAGCTCAGATTTTGTACACTGTTGAAAGGTATACGGTAAGTAAAAACGAGGAGTTCCCGCGTCATCCGGGATCTTCACACAAGGAATCATCTGTGCGGTTACCGAGCCTCCTCTGTTAGTATCCCGGATGATGATCTCGACCCCTGAGCCATCTTTATGCGTCCGTACTCTCGCTGCGTCCGAAAATCGTCGTGTGTTCTCGTTCCAATCCCGTGCCACCTTGTCAAGCCAATTTTGCAGTTTGTCCGGGCGAAAATAGCCACACTTATTAACGAGTTTTGCTAATTTCGTGTCAGTGTCCACGGTAAGAAGCTTTAGACTAGAGTACAAATTAGGAACGATATCTTCAACTACAACATCTTCAGGTCCAGTCTTAAAAACCACCATGACATGAAACTCGTTGCCTTTCTTGCTTTCCAGTCGTTCATATGTGGATCCTACATACTCCATATTCCGCACGATACCCGTCTGCCGTTTACAGTACTGGAGTAATTTCTGGGTTTGTGCATACACCAGTTGTTTCGCCCACTGAGTATCGCTAGCAGGCAAGCGAACTTTCTCTCGGTGAAATCTGCGCAGGTTTTTTTGCAACTCCTCCGGTCGTATCGGATTTGACCTCAATTCTGGAGCGGACACAGCACCGTAAAGGTAATCAGTCGAGGTGAACTGCGGGAGACTGGTGCTGAGTGAATCGAATGCCAGGTTGTCACGAGAAGCTTCATCTCGATCATAACTAAAGAGTAGGAGCAACCAAGACTTAAGTTTGTAAAGTTATAATTTTTTTGACCCAAACAAGAATCAACTAGTTCTATAAAATGCCTAAACTTACTTTAGTGGCATGGCCAAAGGGAGACAAAAACACAACAAGACGTATTACCGGCTACGAATTCTCCAATACAGCCCGTAATACGTCTGCGATCGCTGGCTATTTCTGCTGTCCATAACAGTCACCACTTATTTCATCACCTGTCCCTCCCCTCTCCCGTTACCCTCCCCCCCCTTTACGGTACCCCTCCCAAGAGCTTCGGAGAAATTAAAGATACCCGCCTGGTTGGTCTGTAGCTTGCCCCGGCCGGCACTGTATAAAATGGGTAAAGCTGACTCTGAGTTATGCTCATTTTGTACTTTAAGTAGATAGGATATTGAACACTTATTTTGTTCTTGTCCTTACGTAATACAGTTTTGGCAAGAATTAGAAATTTTTGTGGAATGTTGGCCGAATAACGAATCCATCAGCCTATCAATTAAATAGAAATCATTTGGGATTATTGGGGAGAAGTATTAAAATATTAGATGACGTTGTCGTGGACGTCACCGTCGTAGATCTTAAGGTGCCTGGTGCGGGAGTGTCTGTGTCCGAAAAGAAGGCTTCTGTCTCCTCAGTTAGCTACAACTAGCCGCAAGTAAAAAGGCTTTCGGTAATAACTGAGGCCGAGTTGTGTTCCAAGCTGGGTTAGCGCCTAACCGGGGTAACTACCAATCAGCCCTAATCCTACTACGAACAGCTTGGTCCCGGAGTAACTTCAGTCTGGTAAAGCAGGATTAAGCCAAGCCCGTGTGAGCCACTTAATCTTGCTACCCTTTACTAGCGATAGAGCTTCAAGGGAATCCGCATATGACCAAATAAAAATGTACCGTATGTCCAACGTGGATCCTTGGGCTCCCATCCCGAACCAGGCAACGCACGCAATCGTGTGTGAGATCTCTGAAGACAAGGGAAGGAAGAATTAGTATAAATCGGGGATATGATACCCTTGCAATGCTAGATTGACCATCCCAGTAAAGTATGCAAGTTAATCAATTGCAAAGAAGCCTAAAAAAATCAGGGCTCACCAACGGACTTGAAATCCTGACCGTGCGACATCGCTGCATAGTGCTCTACAAAATGAGCTCAACATCAAGCCAACTGGCATCGATCGAAGTCATATTATATCCCGTAAGAGATGCATGAAAATATGCTGTTTTCTGAGACACCGAATTTGAGACGGATTTCACTGGACAGTACACGACTTCACTTACTGGTCTTCGCCCCTTCTTGTAACTCATTCCTACGACGTTCACTGCAAGTCTTAGACCAGAGCGAATAATTAATGGCGCTGGGACTGAGTGAGAATTTGGCCAATTTGCATAAGTTGCTACCTAATTGTGGTCATTCAAACATAAAAACATTTTATAACCACAGTTCAAATACATATGACAATATATTTTCCAATCAAACATTCACCACCATTTCACCTCTTGCGGGATATAGCATGAACTCAAAACAACAAGCTCTCAGTTGGCTTGCTAGCTCAGTTCGGCGGTAGAGCAGTTTGCAGCGGAATCGCAATGTCAGCAATGGGTAACAAGTATCGTTAAATGAAAGAAATGATTATGATGTGCGGGTTAGAAATCAACTGAAGAAATGATCCTCACACTTTCTGGACAATTTAAGCAATTGTCTCTTTATATGCACTTGAAAAATTCAAGTGACTCCAATTGCTTAAATTGTCCAGAAAGTGTGAGGATCATTTCTTTAGTTGAAGTATCGTTAAGCCCAGAATTTTTTGTTTTTGGTGGCTACTTTGCAACTGCTTAAGTTTCTATCTTAACTGCGATGATCATTCCATTTTCAAAAGAATTTTTGTTATATTTCATATCAGATTCTCAATCAATTTGGCCTACTGCTTTGAAAGAAAATATATCCGTTGTTGTTTAATTAATTAACAGCGGGGGCAGTTTAGGTGTTAAGTATCACTAGTTGTTCTATTTTACTCTTACACACGTGCATTATCTTACTACTTGATAATCCGATCAACCACAAAAATCTAATTCAGATCGCGGCTTGGTCTCAGCCAATGGGAATGCAAAGCAGTAAAGGCAGCCGGCGCCACGCGCAGGAAAATGAGAGCGACAAAGTCCCATTTGGTTCTAGTTTTGCATTTGATTGGTTAAAAAGTTCGCGCGAGTTTTCTGATTAAATCATTGAACAATCCAAACCAAACCAAAACCAGATCATGGCGTCATTACTTTCGACACTCAATTGAAAACTGCTCCATGCTCTGAATACTTATTACAGCTGATTGTACGATTACTACAAAGCGCCAGTATCTGAGTGTTTGCCGCTCCACGTAACTACACTCAAATGGGGGCACTGGTTTGCTTGCTCATTATTGTCTATTAAATATTAAACGGGAACGTAGCTTTCCACGAAGAAATTGGGTAGAAATCGTCTGATCGAACCCATATGCAATGATTTAGCTGTCCGAACAGACTATTTTGCAAACTGAAAACGCTTCACCAGTCTTGTCGGCATAAGAGGCTCTCTCGGGCAACGAACTGTATTAGCTTCAGTGATAACGGATAAAATTTATAGGTAAAACCTATAGTTTGCTATCTTTTTTTCGTAATATTCTTGAAAACATTGGTAATTCCAGGAGCCGAAGCTTAGACGACAACAATGACTTGTTTGTTTGAATTGTATGGCTGTCAAAACTCATTTACGTATGTACGCCGAAATAATTTGCATTTTGCTGTTTAAAATCCTCCCCGACTATTTATCTTTAAACATGCTATCTCGATCTAAGAGATTTGCCATGGAATCACTCAGTTTCCTAATACTCTGGCAGTTTAAGCTTGATAAGGCTTTATATCACAGGGTATCACACAGTATCGATAGATTTGTTGCTTGCCGGTGATCGCGAAATTCACTTCATAGAATGCTAACATTAATCTCGCCAAAAAACAAAATACGTTCTTTCGAGACTGGATGACATGGAAAAATAATAAACTCACCTATAACTTTGACGACTGGCCCAAGCAGGCAAAAATCAGCCGTTTCCGCGAAGGAAAATATGCTCCAAAGTCTTCGACCGCTCAAACGATAAGCTCACGCGCGCATTGCAATTGAGATCATTTAAAATTTCGACACCCACACGATATGTTTTGGTAAACGTGATATGCACATCACTAATACTTAAAAAAGCGACGATGGCCAGAATTATTCAGGAATTTCTAATTTTCACTTACTGTTAATTGGTCAAATATTAACTTTAACATGCCAGTCTGTCGATCGGTTATTATCGATACTGAAATCCCATGCTGCCATGCGGTCTAAAATAAGTATCAGGCTTGGCTACTAAGCACAAACGGTGCAAGGAACAGACGAAAACTCGAATATCTCGGTAAAGATCAGCGAGTTTCTCCCACCTTTAAGCGATGAATCTCCCTGGAAAGGAAGTCAAGGTGCGAAAAGATCCTTGGGCAAGATTTGAGGCGTGGAGATATCATCCTTCGATCAACAAACATGCAAATATTCGTAATTTCATTCCTGGATTTTGGTGGGGAGTAGGAGCATTTGTGATTGCCATTGGGATTGAAAAACTCTTGGAAAAGCCTGATGATCACGGTGGACACCACTGAGTACATTTTTAATTAAAAAACACTTTTAACTGACTTTATGGGGAAGTTCCAAGCGTAAAAGGAGAGAAGTTTGCAGAAAGGAAACTGAGAAGTATCGTTATGTAAACCGAAAATGAATTGTCAGCATTTTTTTGAAACTCGTTCTTCTGTCTACGTTCTTTCTCGGAAAATTGTCACTGATTACTATTGTACTATACGTTTGTTGGTTAAAAGAAAGAACAGAAGAATACCAAGCTCTCAAACTTGTATCGTAAGATCAGAACTGCAAACAAATAATTATGTTGATGTCTTACAAAGTTTTTGTCATGTTAACACTAGAATAAATTTGAATATGTACCCCGCTTTGCCTTTGATTAGCTTGAGGCCGCAGCACATAACCCACAAAATGTCTTCACCAAAGGAACCTTTTGGAAGTGGTCTGCCTAAGACTCATTTCAAGCAATTCATGTTTGGTTTTATGATTTTACAGAGAATACATGTATATGAAATGTTCACATATTTGAACATTATAGAGAACATATGAAATGTTATTATTTTAACTGTGGATATAGCATATAACATAAACTCACACTGGACCACCTCCAAGATGGCTGAGCAGTGTGCAGCATAATAACCACATTCATGGGTATGACTGCTGATCAAGCCTGGACTTTCTTTCAGGCTTCTTTGCAACTGCGGAAGTTGCTCACTTAAATGCTATGATCGCGCAGAACACTGGAATTAATTTTGTGTCTATCTGCGATGAAATTAATTACCTTGATTCCTGGCACATCATCTACATTAAGGGGCTATATGCAGGGCTATTGAACCTCGCAGTAAGCCAACCATGGACTATAGGGTCACAAATTTTTGAGGGCTTGTTGCAGTTCCTGTACTTGAGAGGACCCTTTTAACCAGCACAGCATGTAGTGGTATACCCTGCAAGCAGTGGTTTCTCCAATGGACACACACTATGCTACAAAAGGGAAGAAGCCACTGTGAGCAATCACCAGTTACTTTGATTCAGCTGCTGTGCAGTGCCATGGATGAATAAACTTAGTTTGAACAAGGAAAACCAGTTTGATGGGTCAAGGGTAAAAAACAACAACAACAACAAAAACATCCTGTGGCATGTTTATGGTACGTAGGTGCATATCATGTATATTTGTATTTTTCACTGATTAGCAGTGTGACAGTGCCTGGGTTTACATCAGTTACAACCAAAATAATGTCATTGGGTATTGTAATTAGGTATTCAGGATGCCACCACAGGACTTGATTGTCAGTACATAAAATATACACTCTAGCTCTGGTAACTTAAAGATTGCCACTAAAATTAAAGATTTCAGCAGTTACGGTTTCTAGAAAGTGGAAGTAATAACATACAAGCCAACTGCAATATCTGTGTGTGAAATGTGATGTAAACACTCCAACCCTGAACAAAATCAGCTTGTTACTTTTTGTTGACTAGAAATTCTCAGATGGCTTCATAGAGGAGCTCCGGTGGCTCCTTTCCGGCAGCCCAAGGGGCTGCTGCCAAGCGGAGCATCATACTCATGGGAACCCATGAGTTGCTTTTCTCATGGTAGTCATGGCTAGTGGTATTGCTTGTGGGCACGTGTGCACAATGACGACAACAGTGACGATGACAAGGTTACCCAATAATTAATAATATTCTAATAATAATAATAACACTTGTGCCCAACATGGCAGCCATACTCCAGCTAGTTTACAGCATACATCTTTGACATTGGACATCCATGTTATAGTCAATTGACACCTGTCAAAACAAGGTATCTGCTAACCAATATCAAGTGACCGTATTGCAGGCTCAAGTTTAGAGGTCATCGAGGTTTTTTGGCTCAAGCCAGCTTAACTTATTGACACCTAAACCAAAACGAGGCTTAATTTTTTTTGCACGCTTTCTGCAACTCAACAACTAAAACTCTTTACAGTTGATGCTTGTCCTGTTAAGGTGGCAAACGGTTTTTCGCTGGTTTTAATGCAAAACAGGCTTGACATTATGTATAAAACGAATAGTAATAGGAATAAGCAGAGTAATCGCAAAAAAAATTGTGCCCTCAGATAAATAACTAGCCTAGTTAACAAAGCAAGAAAAAGCAAGAAATGCCGTCCTACTAAAAAATTTTGCTTCTCATGTGACCGTTAAGTTTTAACCCGTTTCAGTTTTGTTGAATTTACACAGATCAGAATTTGCATACTAAAGGTGCCAACTCTATAGGTAAGAAATATGGTAGCTCAAATAAATGCTATTAAAAAGAGTAATTGCGGAGCTCTGCTTTTAGGCTTGGCTAAATGTATATATTATGGTAAAGAAATCATGGATTCATAAATTAAACCCTGTTCAACATTAGGTCTTGTTTTCCCCATGGGTAACATACTGTGACAAATTTGCTGAAAAGTTTGATTGGTTCTGTCCAAGAAGTGTATTCAGCCTTCTGCAAGGTTCTGATAGTATCTGAAGTAATTGCCCTTGAAGCCCTGTTAATGATGGAAGCTTGGAATAATCCACTATGGAATTTCTTGACAGGAGCTGGTCATCAATTTTTCCACCTAGCAGTTCTACCTTAGGCTGTTTCTTTATTGCTGACAGAAAGGGCTTCACTTTGGTTTCCTCAGAAAAAGTGACAAAAGTAGAAGCCAAAAATAATGGAGTCACTTCACAATACTTTGTATCTTCAAGTGCTTTGGCTGTTACCCTGTTTGGAAACATTTTGACAGTTATTTTGTCTTTACTGAGAGTGAATCGCAAGTCTTCCCATTCCTCTGTATTCATGTCACTAAACTGGCAAACAAGCACCATGTCATTGGATTCAAAGACATCCCTGATTTGATCTGCTATCATCAGTTTCCTGGCACTTGGCTACAGAGAAAAAAAAACAAACCATGAAGTCAAGTCATGAATTTGAGAAACAGCTTACTGTTAGCTATCCAGAGTGAGATTATTCATGAATGTGTTAATAGTCTCTAAGTCGGCAAAATTATTGCCAAAAACATCCCTTTGCAGAACACAGACTCACCTTTCTCCTCATAGTTGCATCCAACCATTTCCATCACGTTTTTCAAGTGTAAATGCAATGTCGTCAAATGAGCTAGGTCATCTTGATTAATTTTTTACTCAACTTTAATCAACTGTGCTGTTCAGTACGATCCCC
>BLFK01000704.1:6960714-6993919 GCA_014634185.1 Astreopora myriophthalma | reverse complement strand
CCCCCCCCCCCCCCTCCAAGGGGATGGCTGATGATAGCTTGCAAATATGTATACTATTCAGTTCTCTTTGATTTGAAGAGAGTATAAGGCAGGATGACTTTCCAATGTGTTTTACATGGCAAATTTACTTAATAATTATATAACCCAGTGGAAAGCCTGCGAGCAAGAAAATAGAAACCAAATAGAGAGCTCGCACGCAGGCCTCTAAGCGGTACCAAATGAAATTATTTTAGTGAGGGTTTACGGACCAACCTTCACTTCCCTTCTTTTATTTCTCCCAGCCTTACAACTAATCGCCATCTTAGAGATGCTCCGAGTGAATTCAAATCTTCCACTGGAAACGAACATTGGAAAAATCAAGCAGTTCATTTTCACACCAAAGCCAACCAGCGCCATATTGAAAGTCCAAAAGGCGGGAGAGGGATTGGAAAAGAAATGAGATGCCCGGTCCCAGCCTTTCGCATTTTCTCCACCAAAAATGGCTGTCAGTTTATTTTATTTTTCTCCTGAAGAGCGACACATTTTATGAGTTTTAGAGATGGTTGGACATATTTCGGCAAGCAAAACAACATTTTGAGCCTCAGTGATGCGTTTTATAGGATCTAAACTGCGAACAAAAGGCAAATATCGTGGACTGAATCTGTTTTGAAGAAACGACTCAAGCCGCCTTTATCAGCTTTATGGATCTTGAAACGGTGAAAGAGGCTTTAGAGGTGAGGGGAAGGCCAGTGCATCGGTAGAATTATACACGTAGGTGGTACAAATGATTTAACCACATACAAGACCTAAGCCGAAATCTATACCTTTGTTTTTAATTTACATGCATGTGTAAGCTCATTAAATTTAATTTACACGCCAAGTTCATTAATAGGCGAAGAGTATTCAGCTGATTTTATGTTATTTTTGACTTTTTTCTTGCATTACAAAATGGCAAGTATAGTGGTGGTTTTTTTTTTCGTTTTTGGAATGTTGACTTTTCAAATAATAAGTCATTGCATAATTCTGTCATCATCAGTGTCTTTTTCTTCAACATGATCTTCGTTATCGTTATTATTTTTGTCACTATTATTATTCTCTTAATTGCCGTCATTTTTATCACTGTTAACACCACCACTGTCATATATCATCATCTCTCTGCTTGCTACAGCATAATTGTGTAGGTATAACGGTGGTCATGTATGTGTTGTAGTTCAAACAAAATTCAGGTGAAAACAATAAAACAATGTGCATAACTATTGAATGTGGCTTTTTTTTTTTTCATATTTTGGTGATCTGCCAAATAGTGATGTAATGTTGTGCAATTACACAGTGTAAACAGTGACTAATTTCTTCTTCTTCTTCTCACACTGAATTTTACAACCTGCAACCCTCAATTTTTGCATGAAACCTGCAAGAATTATTTGCCCAACTTATACACTGTTTATTGCCTGAAACTTGCCTACGATTTGAGGAAATAGCCAAAATATGAAAAAATTCACTTATGATGGTTATGCAAAGGACTTGAGAATCATCATTTTAACCCGTCATTCATTTTGAATATAATTTTTGCATGCCTTTTTTTAGTCTTATCATAAATCCGGATCACGATCAAACATACAGAAGCTGAAGAATGATAAAAACCTTGTGAGTGGAATAATTAAGAACTTACCTGAGCACTGTGCAGATCAGGTGAGTAAGACAGTCGTAAGCATGGCGATAAATTGTAGTCTTTACATTCATATGGATGTCCCAGCAGAAACAAAGCTGGATAAACCATGCAATATAATGTACATGTACTGAACTATACAATCATGTATAACACTCTTTCCTGAGGTTTTTGCTCGTACAGCTGTAGATAATCACTAACTTTAGACATAATAATCTTATGAGCTAAGCACAAGGGCCACCCTGGGAGAATATCAGTCCAAGGTCTTGACAGTACAAACTAAGCTTGCACAAAAGACACCGAGGGTCGATAAATCACCCAATGCAGTTCTGAAGAAGCGTGGTTAATAAGAGATTTATTACATTAAAAAAGAGCCTTTTGAAGGTTTTTCGCAAATGCCATAATTGTATGCAGGGAAGATACAATGTCTGCCTTATTCCCAGTCACCAGTTCCCATCCCCACCTAAAGCTGAGTGCTCACTCCCATTTGCCTTGCTTCTTCACTCATCCAGGAAAAGCCTGTGCAGATGTCTGGATAAAAATGATGTGATTCTGATTCAGGGCCTACAATGTGTGTACATGTTATGGTTGATAAAATATTTTGAGCTTTTTTTAACAATGAAACAAACAAAAAGCCTAGATAATTTCTGTGTGTTATTTTTATGACTGTGTAAGCCATTACAGTGCCAACATCATTTTTGACCAACTTTTAACAAACAAACAAATACATGCACCCTCTGGCTGCCCAAGTCCTGTAATAAATCATAATTAATATGCTGTGGTCTACATGTATTTACTGTATGTTTAAAATAATAACGTTCCCTGAGAGGGACGTTACTTTTACTGCAAGTCTCAGGAAACTGCGAACACTATAAAATATTTTTTAAGTGTTCTTGAGTTGCAAGGAAAATAGCCAATCAGGTGTGAGAAAACTAAAACCACAACCAGCAAAGTAATTAGTTTTTGGTTTTGCCTGAACTTAACTGTGAATCAACATTCCTCAGGTGTTTTGAGTTTGACAGTGCCCTTTAAATGAGACTCACATTTACATAATTATGTGCCCTATAGATTTAATATTGATTATTGCCTTTTCCAATATGTAATAAATAATAAAAATTAATAGTAAATAAAATAAGGCTTGGCAAATTAAAAGCGTGGTGGAGTTTAATTCCATAGCACCAAAGACATCCAGTTGGTGGTAAGAATGGGATTCAAAGCAGGAGCATCTTATGCAAATCCAGTGCCTTAACCATTGGTGAGCCAGGGATCAATTTGAACTGCCATATACAGTACTGTATGCATTGTAACTATGTTCATTTAGACTCCTATACTTGAATGATCGGTTGGTTTGTTTATTCACAGTATAGCACCCAAGTGTGTAATCATCTGTTTGATTTGTTTTGTCACGGCGGGAAAGGGGGCCAGCTGTTTGTTCTTCAGTTCGTTCCTGTGTTGATATGGACTTATCTATCTGCCACGACAAGAAAGGATGAGCAGGTATGCATGGTTGCTGCTGAAAGTGATCATAAAAGCTACAATCACCCACTACATGCTACCTGCCAAGCACTACCCACCACCATCACTCACTACCTGCAACCCACTAACTGCTGACTGCTACTCACCACCACCTGTTACTCACTACCTGCTACCTGTCACCCACCACCCAATTCCTGCTACCCACTACCCAGCACTTGCTACCTGCCACCCACCACCTGCTACCCATGAAAAAAGTGCTGCCACCCACTGCACATCCCTATCCTTCCATTCTTTGTTTCTTTATGGCCCTCTCCTCTAAAGCCCCAGCCTGCCTCCCCTCCCCAAGTTAAACTTCCCTAACCACTGTTTCTTGTTCCTTCTGTTGTACTTAAGTCATTTGTGTGTGCTACATGAAGTAAAAGTCATCAACACTGTATACAGGTTATAGCCCATTGAAAAAACATGAGAGAACTGGAAAAGAGTACGGTTCTTTTTCATTTGTTTTAAAGACTATGATATTCACATGAAAGCACTGAAACTTGAGAGTCTTCACCAACAATAGAAGTATTTAGAAAGGGAAAATGGTAAAATAGGAGCTCTTCCAATATCACCTAAAATAGAGAGTTTGTATGGATTGGGTAGACAGGCCACAAAATTATAAGGGTTTGTATGGAATTTTGCAACTTTTGCAAGTCTACCATTTGGCCAATTTTCTGCTGAAAACTCTCAAACTTGGCTGGGTAGCTCTTCATTCCATAAAATTTCAGTTGAAAAGTTTAGATTTTCAATCTAATCAATACGAGTAACTCATCCCAGTCCTCTTACATTTTTGCAATGGGCTATAGCTTAATAAAAGGAATTAAATCCACCATACAGGTGTGTAATTGCAGTTGAAAAAATTGTAGTATTTATCAGTAATGATGATTTTTTTTCTATTTTAAGGCTTATGGCAATCTTGAGGCTTTATTATTGGCCATCTATAATGCTGTAAGTACAGTCATGCATTACCAGATTATTTACATGGATCCTCTTTTGTTAATATGCTAAAAAGTCTTTTAAAAATTAAGAATATTTAAATTGCATCTATTAAGTAGTTTTAGATTTTGGTTCTTAGCTGGTTTTCTTACACCTACAGTATACACCTACGTCAACAATTTTTTACCTCAGTCCGCATGTCTCTGGCTAGGGCATCTATATGAGGCTTTTGTGCCTGGAAGACCATCTTAATTAACTATGTACAGTGAAGCTCACAAAATGAAATTAATGCTAGTCGATATTGTTCCTGTCTTCTCTTTCTAGTGATTGCTATTCATTATGCTTCCTTCCTTGTGCAGGAAGTAGAAAGTGAAGAACAGAAAATAAGGACGTTTAGGTTGCCTTCACTCTCAAGACCATCAATATACCATGAGGTAGAGTGTAGCCAGAGGTTTTCAGAAGGATAATTATACAGAAATGTGCTGAGCAGTACTACTCAGTAGCTTTCATTTGAATGGTTGCACTTTTTATCCTTAAGTTTGTCTATTTAAATGAAAGCTACTGAGTGGGACTTTCCTGCAGTGCTGTTTATTGAGTTGGACAAGGTGTTAACAACTACTGATCATGTCAACCTGGTATATTTCCAATCACCAGCCTTACCAGGGACTGACAACCTCATCAATGTTAACTGAGACAGCACTGAGTAGGCATGAGCAGAGTGCGACAGTGATGACTGTTCCTGGGCCAGGAAGGCAGCTTAACAAAATCACTGCAATGCACAGGTGAGAATGATAATGGCCTTCAATTATTGAATACAATATTGGGGATGGATTCAGAGGCACATTAAATTTTTTCCAGATATTTTTTTTTAACTTTGCAGAGAGTTTCATCTTGGCCTGCTGATAGGATTTCTATCAATAACAAAAGGGGGCTCACTGAGTTTGTTTATGAGTATTTAAAGCCAAAATATAGGGTAGCAAAAGCAATTTCATAGCCTCTGCACACTCTGCACAAAGTGAGGTGTTTTACGTTTTTGGACATTTTTTTGCCATCCTCTGCAAAACGAGGACAATGGAATTGCCAAAATCAGCGGTTTGTGGTGAAAGTCAATCCTTGGAATTGAATTCTTTACTTTCTCTCTAAACTAGAGTGCTGTTTATCCCAATTCCATTCCTGGAGAACACACATTTCTACATATTGATGTAGCTGAAATAATTGCAAAGTGATTAATATAACGCAAATTTAGAAAGTGACATTCTCGTTAGCTGTCATTTTATGTGGCTAAAAGTGTTCAATTTTCATAAGAATGTCTACTTTTGACCTCAATAAGCTACCAGCCATTGGCGTTTCCTCCATGCAACAAAATATTCATTGCCATAATTCTTTTGTCTCCTAGACTCTCTGTTTTAAGTGCTCTCTTATACCAGTATAATTCCAGCATTGTGTACATGAGTGAGGCATCTCGTCACAGCTTCTGTATCATGGCATTAAGGTATATTTATGGAATCAACTGTTTTATATTTCTCCATTTGGGGTGGGGGGGTTGGGATATGGTAAGGTACACCTATTTAGTTATTGGTTAAAGCTTTAACTGTGCGTAGAGAGCAGTTTTCAGTTAATGTTGTAAGTAATTACATGATTGTTTTAGTTTGCTGTATGATTGGATTAAAAAACTTGCGCGAACTTTTCAACCAATCAGATGCATACTAAAACCAATTGCAACTTTGTTACCCTCGTTTTCCCGCGCTTGGCGCCGGCTGCGTTTACTTGCTTTGCATTCTGATTGGCTGCAAAAACCGAGTCATGAATGAGTTTGATTTATGATTGGCTGAAGGGTGCATCACATTGCAGTTTTCTTCTTTCTCTGCCCTTTTAGCTGTTTACAAGGTCGGCATTTAATTCTGGTCAAAACAAACATAACTTTTGTTTGTGTTGAATTTAATTTCATTTAATTTCCCAATCCAGGCTAGCGAAATGCGGCTTTTATAAGCTTTGTCAAGGTAGGAAAGAGGAATCGGATTCGGAGTTTTCAGCAGATGAGCTAACAAAGCTGGCCAATCATCCAAGAATCACTCTGAGCTCAGAGTTTATTCAGGAGACAACACATGGACTGTACTTCCTAATGTAAGAAAAAGTAAAGGGCCTTGATTAACACACTGTGATATTTAAAGCTTCAAGCTAGAGGGGACGTGTGTAGAAAGCATCAATAGGCCCTTTGCAGCTAGTCCGTCACGTGGTACAAAAATCGCCATGCTGGAGAGCAAGCAACGCACTAAGAAAAGACGGACAAAGAAAAGCACCATTTCAAATGATGTCAGTTCGTTGTTTGTCTTGTCCCAGTGCGTAGCTTGCTCTCCAGCATGGCGATTTTGTACCACGTGACTGACTATTCAAGTGAACACAACAACTTTAATAAACGCAACCAACTTATGTACAAAGCGTAGTGGAGTTGCACACTGGGAAACCAAAGACAAATCTAATATCCAGGGCCCAGTTGTTCAAAACCCGATTAAGCTAACCCTGGGTTAGAGTGAACTTTGATTCCAGTTTATTTACCATTCAAAGATTTTCCCTAAAGATTTTTGCTTGTCGTTTGTGACTTACACTTTTCTTCCGCTTCAGTCTAAAACCACTATTTGAAAGTGTTTTCAGAGGGCGAAATTGACACGTCGCTTACTTTTTAATCGAGGGTTAGCGTTAATCGGCTTTCGAACAACCGGGCCCCGTACCCTAATCACTGGGCCACCCCGCCTCATAGTCAGACCGTTTTTTGAGTCAAGGCCATTTTTCCAGAAGATTCAAAACCTTAAGGCGCTGTGTTACTGTGCAGTGTTTCGTGCAACTTGTGTCGTAAGTAATTTTACCAGGCCTACATGGTGCGTCACCCACTCCCTCTCAAACATTACCATCTTCTTATCATTACATCCAAAGGTACAATGGACAAAGGATTATTGCCACAAATGCTCTGGATGATCTGCGTTGGCGAGCAGCTCATGGTCTGTTGGCCCCTGCTCACATGGTGAGGTCGACGGGTACAAAATTCTAGGGAGACCCCTGTATGACAACAATAATTGTCTGGAAAGGCACTTGCGAGAGCTAGTTTACTGACATATAGTACAATTTTCCACTATGAATCCTGTCAAATATAAAAATTATATGAATTAGCAGTGGCGCTTTCACACTAAGTGGCCACTTAGAAGTGATAAATTAAGTCCTTTGCCGGACTTAACTCACCAATTAGGTTCGGCACATAAGTGGAGGCGCGTGTGAACCGGGCCTAAAGGACCATATCCCACTTGTCTCACATTTCCATGTCATTCGCCATTTTACTCCTACTAAGTAGAGCTCCTTAGTTTGAGTAACATCTGTTCCCTTCGATTTACTACAAAATTCATATTCTTTGCTTTACAAATTTGACTTAAGTTATGCATCTGTCTAAAGCATTGCGTCTTAATGTAACTTATGGGCTTTCACACTCATCTGATATTTTCATTGTTCATATTTCTCTCCAAGCAAACGGTGGCGTAGCTATTTGAACAACAGGGCCGAGTTGGTCAAAACAGGGTTGGCGTTAAACCTAAATCCTAAACTATACCAGTCCGTGAGACAACAAAGTAAGAGCGTTTCTGAACAGATATCTTCCTTTTAGAAGATAATTTTATTTTGGCTCTTGTTTCTCAGAGTTTGGTGGGGAAATGAGAAGATAACCGAAAAACGAAATAAAAAATGGTTTACAGCCCTTCTATTCATTGTCAGCATGCAAGCTGTACAGTCTATGCGGGATAATATTTTATGTGTTGTCCATTTTCAGTTAAACAGTGCTATCAAGCATTCACTGGCGCAAACAGGTGGGCTGCCTAGGGATGGTCCCCTGGGGCTCGAAATGTACCTGACAGATGATCAAGATACCAAGCCTATTAATGGTAAGACTGTGCCAACGTTGAACAGGACCATTTTGGAAGGTCCGGCTATATACTGCTCTGACGGAGAATCTTATGAATCCTGCCTGGAGACAATTGATAATGACGATGATGATGGTCGTGATAATACTGGCGAAGTTTATACCGACACCGTCGATACATTTGATGACAAGTCTGGCAAAAAATATCTAAGCACATGGTTATGATGTTACGTAATGGTCGGTCTGAGAAGGAACGTTGAAACGGCGTTGTTGAAACAGTTAATTCTATTTCCTAAAACATGAAAAAATGTTACCACTTTTTAAGGAAGCACATGTTTAAATGGAATATTTAAAGCTTTTCGTTTCGATTATCTATGACCCCAGTGACAGGTTGATAATTGCATAAAGTTAAATCTTCGCTTCAGAGTACTGTAAAATATGCGGTTGCGGTTTGTTTAAAGTCAAGACGAGGCATTGAAATGTTTCATGTAGTTATCAACTGCATCAGTTTTAATTCTTTACCAATGCATACAGTTCTTCCTCACAACTAAAGTGAGAGTGCTAAGGAAAAATCTCGAAACGAACCAAACAGCATCAATATACGAAATTGAAGTAAAAATTTACAGCAATTATGACAACTAAAAATATAAAACTACCACAAGCTGAAAACTCACATCGTTTCATTTGTATAAAGCTACATTGAAAGCAATAGTGTAATATCAATATACAGTAAGACAATTATTATACCGTGAAAGTGTCGTCTATAAAAGTGTCACCATGAGATGAAATAGTTGTCTGACTCAGTATTAACTTTTCCCTCTTGAAGTATCGAGATAAAAACACGTTCACTGTTTAACTTGTTTTCTTATAACTGTTAGTGTTTCTTATCCACTAATTTGTAGTGTGTAATGCCATGTTTGTAATTTGTTTCAAATGATGTAAAATAAATTAAATTTTCTATAATATAATTTTTACTACAATTAGTAAGCAGTCATCTCGCCACCACGAAGGTTCGCCACCAACCAACTCTCTATCAGTAAGTTATGCTAGATCATGATTTCATTTTACGAAATTTGAGACAGAAAAACATCAACAATTAACGTTTACTGTATGAAGAATGTTGTTTCATATTTAGGGCAACGAAAGAACGGGCTTGTTAACGTTCAGGCCCGGGTTGCTCGAAGCATGGTTAGCGCTAACCAGGATTAAACACCATGAGAACCTATAGGATTTGATACCTCTTAACCAATGATTAGCGCTAACCGGGCTTCGAGCACCCGGCCCCTGTTGTCGAACTGATTGGTGGCCATCTCCCTGGGGACGAGATGTCCGAAATCTTGAAACTTTTGTGACTTGTTACGTGTAACTTAATTCAGATACGCTGTGCAAGGTCGTGTTAATCATTAATGATTTGAGTGAGTGGTAAATAAAACTTAAATAAGCTCATGAAATAGTACGAGTGCTGAGAACTAAGTTACAATAGTTAATACTAAACAACTTGCTACGAACTTATGACCGCCGAACTGAGGGCTTTGTGGCGTAGTTAAATAGCCGAAAGCTCCCCTCTCACAGCAAATTAACGTTGAATTGTTGCTAATTCTGGCTTATTTCAGATTTACTCGATAGAAAAGCAAATGAATTTCAATAGTTCAGAAAACGAGGGTGATTTAGTCGCAATTAGTTTAGTTTTGCATCTGATTGGTTGAAAAGTTCGCTTAAGATTTTTGATCCAATCACAGAGCGATCCAAAATAAAAACCAAAGCAATTGTAGAACAACGTTCGACGTTCAATTGAAAACTGCTCTGTCATAGCAGCTCGCAGATGGCCAGCTCCCAGTTGGCTTGACAGCTGAGTTGGTAGTGTGGTGTGTTGCTGGGCAATCGCACTCGTACTGCCATGATTTCGAGTCCCGTTCATGCCTTGAATTTTTTCTCAGGTTGCTTTTCTTAAGTTGCTTGTAAGTTGTTCCGGTATAGCATGCGAAATTGGAAACCCGAGGGAAAACCTCAAAACAGGCAAAGAAAAGTTATCTATGGAGGCCAACTCATAACTCGTGGTCTCCTGGCCCCGTGTAATGACGTTTTTTGTGGGGTTTTGTTTTCAAAGGAGAAGACAATTTATGAAGAAGCAAACGTGAACTGAGGGCTACAAATAGACGTATTTCAGTTGGTGACACATTCCACGTTTTCTGTTATAGGTAAGTCTGATGGAAATATTCTAGCTATGACAACAAGTGGATTGAAGATGTCTTGTGCAACTTACATGGAGTATCCAGTTGTTAGCACCGAAGATATTGCAATCGAAGTTGAATCAAGGAAAATTAATTTATCTTCACATCAACCCGCTAAAGAAGGGCCTAAGTCACACAAAAAAGTCCACAGTCTGGGGTATTTCAAGCGCCCAGGCTTTCTGTCCACCAAAGATCAAATTGAGCTTGAGCCTATTCCGGGGAGGAGCGAAAGTTCGTGCGAATTACCTCATCCAAGTGCGTCGGAGAGCGGCGTTGCTTCGGATAAAATTGACGGTGTCGAGCTGTTAGCAACAAGTTATAGTGCTGACGAAGTCCTGGATCACAAATTATGAAGAATTCCGCTGATTCTAATGAGCTCTTTTTGTCAGGAATTTACGTTGTCAGTAAAGCTTACTCTGGATAAATCTTAGGCGTTGAGTTTTCAGTTGATAATATGACAAAGTAGTGCTTTTCTTTGGCGCTACCCACTCTCCAAACCAAGGTTATTTGATAAGCACTGGTATAATTTCTTGTAGGTAGTGGAAGCCAGGAGAAAATCGGTACATAACGCTTTCTTGTATGTTTGACTAAACTGCTTTGCAATTCAGGGGTCAACATTCAGAAGAAGAGTGATTGCTGGGGACGCTATTTGATCTAGAGCAATTTTTGGGCCGCGTGATACATAGGTGCGTCCTTAACTAGTGCCAGTTTCCAACTTCGCATTTAAAAAAAAACAACAACAACAAAAACAACAAAAACAAAACTTCTAAAATTCCTAAAGAAAAGAAGCAAAGCATCCTATCGGAACCGTATCATCTGTGGCATCATAATGTTCTATTTACGATAGAGAATATATGAAATGCCATCTATTGAACTGCGGATGAGAAATGTTATGATGTAAGTGTGATCATCGCAGTGAATTGAACAACTTTAGTAAGGAGGCTCGAACGGGTTTCGTTGTAGCTTATATACATGTAATAACTGTCCGGCGAACGGTACGCATGATTACTGACTTGGAAACAAACACTGTGACTGTGGAGCGTGTCAAGGAGTTACTCAGAGATGCCAATGGAGGTTTCGCTAGTAAAATGCAACTCGTAGGTAATGTCGGTAGCAATTTATCAATTTTGGCTAGTACGCATGCGCTTTACTCCAATGCGTACCACAATCCAAATATATATCGCTCGAAATCATGTATTAAATTAACCGGAACTGAGGCCTAGGGTTCGACATTTCTCTCCCTCACTACCTCGTCGGGGGCAGACAAGCTGTCGTGGACAGGTATCTGAAAGAAGCGAGGAACTGGGGGTTGGTATAAGCGATCCGCGGGCCGAAGACTCGTCATGGTACACCGCTCCGGCAAAACGTCCAGAGGTACCGCTACTGGTCCAGAGTTTCTGCTTGGTTTGCTTCTGGAATTCAGTCTGTGCATGCATGCATGCACTGTTGCTTTGGTACTTACCACTTAGGGGAGACAGCGGCTGCATTTAAATTAAAATGCCCTTTTTGGTTCATCCTTTGGCAAGAGGGAAGGCTTGCATTATTTACATATTTATTTACTGGAACAGAACTTAGCGTGTTGGGTTGATTGGCGATAGAAGCACGCTTGGAAGTCCTCTTGTATGCGAAGAGCTCAGCTTGCAATAGTGGAAACGGCCTATGTTTCCTTTCGGTGCTGAGCCTACACTTTTCAAATCCTAATCATACTTTAAACAGCAAACATTTTAGTCAAATAAAGTACTTTGTGCGCAAAAACGAAGGTTGCCTTGTATTTATCCGCGGCAGCTAAATGGCAGGCCGGAAGTTGTACAAAATTGCAACGAACTGCCTCATTCCTAACACCTGAAGGTACTTAATTCCTTCGCATTGGTTTCTTCGTCTCTTTCTTCGTGGTTCGTTTCTATAGACAAGGATACAATCCCTCAAGGCAGTTGCATTGAGATATTACGTCACAATTCTAGAGAGATGCAACGACTACCAGTCGTTAAGTACATCTGAGACCCCGGCTGTCGGGCACTTTGATAGGCTTATGACAGGCTTAATTCTGCTCGGCAATTTTTACGCTTTTGAGCAATTTCCGCGCAACTTTTCATGAAATTAGCATATTCTCAGTATTTCAATCAAATTCACAAGTAATTTGAAGTTTTTAACACGTTTTCTTTGAACTTGATTGAGAAAACTTCTCCTTACGATCCTTTGACACTATTGGCTGTCCTGTGGTTATGGAATGCGTATCTTGTGGTAATATTTCAAATAGTGTACGAAGGAGAACCGGAAGGAGACCTAATACTGGGTTTTTAAATTTCTTAAATTCATTCAGGCCACTTGCAATGTCACGTTATCAAGCGATTTGGAAATCCACAAAAGAGGAAGGCAATCTGTCATTATAGAGAGCTCAGTTATGTTGCAGAGCAACGTTTTGGATTTTGAGCATTTGGGGGGTATATTTTTTAGCAACTTTCAACAATCTTTTACCATGATCTAGGCCTACATTTTGCAACTCAAACTGAAAACTTTCGGTTAAATTCGCTAAACAGTAAAAAGAAAGGTTAACTGAAAGGAAATGATTTTTCGGCGTCATCTTGTCGCCATTTTGTGCCGAGTCTTGATGAGAATTTACTGTGGTTTTAAGTGTGAACATTTCTTAAAATATTTTGTTCTACGTTTATTATAAGACGATTGAAAACACAAAAAAATATTCCGGATTTTTGTCTAAGTCCAAAACCCTGCTCTCATGAACCTATCAAAATTCTACACTGCTCTGATTGTTGTACACTTGCAATAGATTATATAGGCCATTCATGATGGTACACAAAGAATTCCAACTACATTTTTGTAAGGTTAATTTCTTTATTATTCTGTTTAGGAACTTTAAAAGGTTTGTATTAACACATGCTAATTCGTGCTTGTTACAGATCGTTTTCACATGACGTCACGGTGGCCATATTGGTGTACCCAAACAATCTTCGGGGAATTGAACTTCATTTTTATGCAAATATTTCGTTTTGTTTCAGTAAATCAATATGGCCGCTGGTCACGTGAGTTAAAATGATCTATTGTTGCAAACAGTCTCTGTTTACAAGTTCCTTAATTGTCAATCTCTATCTGGAAGAAATCAAATTTCATTCTGTACAACTACGATAAAAATGTGGTAATTATGTAAAATATACTTATATTACTTAACGTATTCTCATACTAGATTTAAAAATTTGCATAATTGAAATTTACCTAATGCCTGTCAATGCTTTGAAGGTTAAAAAGCCCATTTTGTTCCACTCTCTGGCTGCTCAATTGCAGTCAGTTAGATTTTACGGGACATAACAAGATTGCGTTCCATGACTTGAGCGCCTTACCGTCCAGTTTCGCCAAAACCAAAGCAATTTTTTTTTTGGGCCAATCACAAAAGACACACAAGTCAAATGGACCAATTAGAAAACAAGCCAAACGCTAGGAGCGGCCACGTCACGATCGGATTTGGTGTTGCCTCTGACTGAGCAACAAAGGAGAACGAAACTTTTTCGGCAATTGCAAAATTAATGCAAATCGTAAGAAATTAGGAATTTACTCTCTAGAGTAAATGGACTCAGTGTGACCGTGACCTTCCTGACCATCTTTGGTACATGAATGTATCACACATCACAACATTTCTTTGTATCGCAAGAAGTCTCGGGGCCCCAAAGGTAATTTGTAAAATTGAGACCCGCCTATTCTATAAAGTTGGTCCTTTAACACATTTTCAAAGGAAGAAAAGGCATATTTGTTTCAAGATTTCGTGCCTGTAAACGTCTTCGTTTTTAAGATACGTAGTAAATTATGGCACCCGTAATGGGCTCGAAAAGTTTCGGGACTCGAGAACGCACCCCTAGTTCCTCTTAGTATTCCCCTGATATTCAACAGCGTATAATGTAGGATTCGCTTATCTACTGTTCTCTCCACAAGGGAAACGATCGGCTATCGATTTCCTTGCAAACGTGGACGTAAGTAGCATTTAAAAACCAAAAAATAAATAAGTAAAAATTTACCGAAAAAAGACCGAGTATCCCTCGTCACAGTCAAATGGATGCAACACGTGTGGAAATCACTTACCCCGAACAGACGCAAGGACAAGCAGTTAAAATAAGGCCCACTGAGCGGACGCAAGGCGCTTTTAAGCAAGGCGCTTTCCAAGACGGAGATTAAAATACTCACTTGTAGAGAAATCCATTGCCATTTCCCAGTTGCCTATCTTTCGGAATAAGAGGTCTATTTCCGGCCCCGTCCATCGCTAAGAAATAAGACTCGGGCCGAGGCGACTGGTGAGCCCTTTCTATCTCAGGCTATTGTAGAAAAGTGCTCCCATTTGTATCATATTTCGGTCTGGATGGACTTAAAGGCAGTGTTCTTGCAGACGAGGTCTTCTCGAATCGTCGGCGCGGATCTGGTTTTCCCGAGTTAAGTCGGCTGCTATTCGCAAAATCGGAATTGTTCGAAAGGTCCACATGAGCTAAGAAAAGGTTTTCGTCACTCGGTGAAAGAGAATTTCCCTTCCCATTCCGAGAGATCCAACTGTTCGTGGTAGTAACTTCGGGTTCTGAACTCCTACGTCCGACATTGCTCCTTGTTGCTTTTGTTGGCTCACCCATAATTATGCCGCTCTCAAACACACTAGGAAGCGAATTTTTGCGACCGTTTTCTTCCACATTTTGATTTCCTAAGTCCAAATCCAGATAGGATTTGAAACTTTCCACGGATGGCTTTTTCCTACGGAAACTTTTTATCAGCTTGATACTGACCGGTCTTCGCCGACTTGCGCTCAAGTCTGGAGAGGAAAAATTCTGTAGTATTTCTGAGCCTGTAGTGGCTGATATTCGCTGATTTGTCAAAATCGATCCATCAGGCATAGAACAGGGCCGACGCTTGACCTCATGGACGGGTTGTCGGTACTTGAAAAGGCTGTCGCGAACCTCAGAAGACTTCTTCGAGAAAGAGCTTGTTAATTCACTTGTGTACAGATAACAGCTTGTTCTTTCTCTTGCCTTCGTCAATTCTGGAGACGTCAAATCCAAGGACGAGCACCCATTCCCTGCGGAGAAAAAAACAGTACCTTTAACATAATAAGGACAAATAAAAGCCTGCCGGCCATCGGACATTGTCCAAAAACGCTCCTGAAATTTTCAAGTACTTCATGATGAAAGAAGGCCAACCAACAAGCGCCGCATGCATGGGCTTCTCACCGAACTGAAGTATCTCGCAATGACTTCCTCAAGCTTTGTTGTACTCTAAAGGCTGGTTTCCATATGATCGCAGACGATCGCGGATCGCAGATCGCAGACGATCGCAAAGGGAGCTGTTTCCATATAATCGCAGACAGAGCCGACTGTAGCCATACATTTCGTTCAGCGGAAATGTCAAATGTACATGCGCGGTGTGCTCATCGGAAAATCAAAGCAAACAACATGGCGGACATCGAGGAAGAAATTTTGCTGCAAGCAAATTTATTTCTTCTTTTAGTCCTAAAGCGACGGCATCGTCAGCTTCAAAACCGAAGGAAACATCGGTTTTGGGTTCGAAAAATATTCACGAAGAGACAAGAACTTGGGGCTTTCCACACACTGGTGAGAGAACTTCGTGTTTCTGACAGAGAGAACTTCTTCAGGTAAGCCACGCTTCAGCTTAAGCTTATATAAGTGCTTATTAAGCACGCTTTTGAAAAACTAAAACGCAAAGGGCTGATGTCTTCCATTAATTGTCCATTTAACTCAAACACTGTTCTCCATACATAATACTGGAACATTGTCTTTAATAGATTCAAATAAAATATATACCTCCACATATAGATTTAATGATTATTTGGCTTGAATTTTAAACTTATTTCAATATCAACAAATCTGGCCCATGGGCTTCATGGCAACTGGAACAATTTGGTGCTCATTAAATAATTTTTATAAAAAAATCAACTTGACATATCCTTGCATTTTGATTTTAACCATTACTGGTGCTGTTTATATCGTAATTAATTACAATACTTGAACAGTAATCATTTCATAACTAAAAATATGTTCTAGAAGTTAGATGATTTTCTTCACGATTCATGCCATGGGTGTATGGATAGTCAGTAGAGTGTCCATAACCATTCTGGGGAAAGTTAGGCTGTGTTCGAGATCCTGTAACTCGGTTTGGTATATCAGCTGTTCAATTTGAAGCCTTACAAAGGCCCTACTTTGAGAGAGCAGTCGTTTCAGCCTTGGAACTAAACTCCTACAAAACATGCTGTCTTCATCGTCCGGCTCCTCGGTCTGCTTTCTTTTAACTCCAACTTGTTTTAAGTGATCTGCAATGGAATTTGCAGTGTTTAGGATGGCTTTATCCACGTCAGCTCCCACATTCCCATTTGAGCGGCTCCAGGCTCGCATGCCTCGTGATGATTTTGGGGTCTTTCCATTGGAACACTGTTCCAGTTGTTTCTCCGTTGACTCGGTTACCCTCATTAACCTCATCAAGTTCAGGGCCTTCCGTTTCTATGGAATCATCAGTAATGCTCACGGTTACACTTTCTCCAGATTCATCCCCGACCTCAGCACTGAAGTCATCCTCGTTGTCACTCGCTGGGGACGAGGAGCTCTCAACTGTTCCAGGTGACTTTGATCTCAGATTTGTGGTTGATGGTCTGTGTGCAATATGTGAATTGAGCCATTCCAGGTTTTGAAATTCTCTTGCCGAGTGGCACTGCATCTCGCCCCGATCCAGAAGGTATCGTCTTCAACCGCTTAAGATAACGACCATACGCAGTTCTTATGTTGCGGAATTTGACCTCCGCCGCCGATAAATTGAATTTCTCGCCGATTTTTTCCCAACTGTTGGCCTTTTTGTTTTTGTCTTTGAAATCCTTACTATTACGGTTGTAAACGCACTCATACCGCGCAACTTTCTCCATAAATTCCCCGTTAGTAACGTTACCATGTTCAATGTCAGCCATGTTTAAAACAAATGAGCGTTGCTGTAAACGAACATTCGGGCTTTGTGGCTAAGAAGCGTTGAATCATGGGTCAGAATTAAAAATATTATGGGATACGTTTCGATCGCAGATCGCAGACGATCGCAGAAGTGTGTTTCCATATGATCGCAGACGATCGCAAAACTTTCTGCGATCTGCGATCATATGGAAACCAGCCTTAATAAGATCAAATCTAGCACACCCGTTTCCCGTTTGGAATACACTCCGTGACTATCATTCGAGCCTTCCTGGATCTCTCTTGAGCTAACAGCTTGGTTAGCGCTAAAGATCAGGTACCTGCAGATTCCACTAAGTGCCAGCTTCATGGATTTCCTTACGATCAAGTGTTTGTCTATTCATGTCATACTTCCTGGTACTTGAAATGAATGTCAGTGTCAATCACAGTCACTGTCACTCCGACTGTGATTGTCACTCGGTCAATGCGGAGACTGCCACTGTCATTATTTTGAGTTGAGATATGGCGTCGTAGTTAAATCAAGTTAGTTTGGCATTCCTATTTGGTTCTAAGTTACTTGGCCATTAATGAAAAAGGGCCAGTGAGTAAATTGCAGCACACACCGAGCCTGTTCGTCTAGCGCCCTGCTACACCAACCTTTAATCAAGTCCTTTTCTTTCTTCGAGAGCTCTTCAAACTGGCGTTCTTTGTCCGCCAAGTGAACCTAGTTGGGAGGAATAAAATCAATCAAAGGAGGATGAGGAGAGAAAACATCGCTATGCCCCCTGATAATTATTTTCAATCTATTTTTAAATTTCGCGCCACGCGTAGAGTCTATTTTTAACCTCAACGCGATGACCTCGTATTAAAAATACATTGAAAAAAAATGATCATCCATAGAAAGCCACCTATGGGGGATATGTTCTCTTACCTCATCCTCTCTTGAATTAATAGAAAAATAATGAATCACGGGAGAAAGATGTTTCAATGGATCAGTCGTGTCGAGAGGAATTTCGCGATTTCTTTGGTTTTGCACTACTTAGCAATTTTATAATAAAGAAAGAACAGCGATAAGAATCCAACAAAAGACACCCGTCACAGGCACCGACGCAAAATCAACTGTTGTAATGTTACCTGGAGTAATTTGAGCCTTGTGTTCAGCTTCATTCTTCGAAGTGCATCAACAAACACGACAACCAGTCTAGAAAAAAACAACGAACGAAAAGTACCTTCATTTCTCAAGAGCAAAAGGAACAACTCTCATTGGAATTTTAGAAAGAAAAGAGCACCCGGAGAAAAAAAGCTCTCGCAACAAAGTCTAAAACAAATCATAAACTCAAGCCACATGCACGCATCATTCATCATGCTTCAGCGGACTCATAACTCTTTACAACAACTGCTTTACACACCTAACTGATACCGAAGCGCTATGAATCATTGTGACAATTGCTTTGTGTTCCTCCTCTTCCACGTTTTTACCGTCAACTTCGAGGATTACGTCACCTATTAAAAATATTAGTGGGTGTAGTGTGGGTTTAGTCAAAGAAATCGGAAATCACTTAAAGTTAAATTACGGTAAATCCTTGGTTATCGAAAAAGAGTCGATAGGCGACAGCGCGGGAGCTCAAACCCAGTTTCTGTGTCATTTCCGTTCTCTCTGCCTTTGCCGATATCATGTCGCCAAGAGAACTAACATTTGTTGAAGGCCAGTCCAAGTGCAAAGTCCTTCTGATAGTTCTTGTTCACTTGGACGTGTTTTGAAAAGGAGGCTAAACTTAACAAGGAATTAACAGAATGGCCTATTTTTTGACCTGGTCTAAGCCCTGCCATATACGCGGGTCCATCTTCCTCAACGCTCAAGACAAATGTCATGTACTCCACATCGCCATCTTGCTGAACG
Source organism: Astreopora myriophthalma (assembly GCA_014634185.1). NCBI lineage: Eukaryota > Metazoa > Cnidaria > Anthozoa > Scleractinia > Acroporidae > Astreopora > Astreopora myriophthalma. Next base: position 6,974,862 of record BLFK01000704.1, on the reverse strand, counting down.
ATCCCATAGGTCTGCAAGGATAAAAAGCAATGACAAAATGAACCACTTGAATATTGATAATATGCGATTGGAACCTGCAAGACGCGATATAACTGAACGAGACACAAAATAGTTATAGACTATTTGCCTGCCCCCCCCCACCCCCCGGAAAAAAATTGACAAGTGCATCAAGTACCTGCAGAGTGAAGCCGAACCCCGCCGTGCTATTTTTTCGCAACTGAAGGGTGCGGCGTTGATTAACGGGAGGAGCTTTCTCTGTAGAACTGTTGAAAGACCAAAACGTGTTACTAAGTACACCACTTTGATGTGCTGTTTGTATAACAGAGTGGAACATTTGTGCATTAAGGCAACACCACTCTCTACGCACGTGACGTGACGCAAAAGCGACTAGCACCTTATTACTAACCTCCAGTCTCCCAGTTGTTCTATGGTAGTGCATGTGTTCGGGCGAATCGAGGAAGCTTTTTCCACAGGTGACGAGTAGTCTCGCAGAAGTTCGTCCCTTGTTGACTTACGAAGAACAAAGTTTTTGTTCCTGCAAAGACAAATGCTAGACAATTAGGAGCGACGAAGAGAGGAGGAATTTCGGCGCCACCATTTATTTTACAATTCCGCGAATTGCTGGTATTTTGCTGTGGGTGCAGTGACGATATCACTGGGAGTGAACGGTGCCAAGCCTCTTCATACAAGCTCAGTTGACAGGGCTAGCGCGGTTTGCAAATCCCGCCTCCCAACTATATCCCTTGGCAAAAGTTTGATATAGTTATCGAGCCAGTTTCCCAACCGCGATCTCGGTAACCGAGCTGGAATGTTTTCCACATGATCACTTCAGCCCTGCAACTGGGATTAGCATGATGATTGCGGTCTTTCTAGCCTTTTTCATCGCGGTAACCAGACTCAAACTTCCCACTGACCAGCTAAGCAGGTCAACCCGTTCACCGGAAGCACATAAAGACTGAATTCAAACAAAAGAAGTTAACCAAAAAACAATGTGTGTGTGTGTGTGTGTATAATAAATTCGAAATAAAATTTAAAAAAAGAGGGTCCCTTAGGTGTAGATTATTGTGCAATAAATTAATCTGCCTTCAAAAATTAATAAATAAATAATTAAATGGGCCCGCATTCGTTATATGTTGTTGTAATGCACGCTCTCTCCCCACGGGGAAGAGCGTTTGCGTGATGGCCAAAACTGGTGTTTACTGTTTTTCATTTTTTTCATTCTTTGTCACGGTCAACGCGATATATGAAAGGATAGTTTACAAACCCAGCGCTTAGAGTGATTGAAGCTCTCTTCATCGGGACAAAAGCGGAGTATGGTCGGACACCTGAAACTATAAACAAACCAACAAAATCAACATAAAATTCTAAAGAAGTAAAGTGAGAAAGCGTTCACAACGCAGAACTTGTGAGTAAAGAGTTCACAAGCCGAATGAAAAAGTGAAAACAGTTTGCTCATGTACTGTCTTTCCTAGAAATACCAAAAGCTTTGTCAATTATATTGACGTCTAAGCGAGCTTGAATAATAACGACTGTCAAGCACAAGCACCTTTTTCTGACGCTTCTTCTTCATATCGCGAAAACCCATCATCCACACGCCTGTGAAAATAGTTCGCAATTTAGAGGGGACCTGAAGAGGCCATCATTAAAATATGACTTTTTGGCTCATGTTCTGTGTATAACCCTATGAAACTCACGCATGACATAAAAACGAAAACAAAAGCGAAGGAAAAGGGAAAAAGACAGCCAAACAGACAGACGGCAGGAGGAAAGGAAGGAAGGAAGGGAAGGGAAGGGAGGAAAGGGAGGAAAGGAAGGAAGGGAAGGAAGCGAAGGAAGGAAAGGAAGGGAGGGAGGGAGGGAGGGAAGGAAGAAAAGGAAAGGAAAGGAAAGCAAGCAAGGGAGGCAAGCAAGCAAAGAACGAAATAACGAAAAGAAAACCCTCAGTGTCCAGGTGTCCGGAAAGAGTGAAATTTTAAGCCGCAATAACTGATTTCCGTGAGCTTTTTAGCATGCACCTTTTTAACACATACGAGGGCGACGGAGATAGGCTGGTACGGAAGGAAACGTAAACACTTCATCTGTTAACCTATTCGCTCACCGTAACGACAATTTTGAAGAATTTCCAGCATCTGTTGAAATAAACCCGAAAGTAAGAGATTCGCTTTGAACTCAGACTATGGAACTGGGGTCGAAGCAGCGTTAGCGCTAACCCTGGGTGAAATAGGATCAAAACCTGTGGGTTGTCATGGTATTAATCCCAGTTTATTGTTAACCCTGCTTTGAACAACTCGGCTCTGATTTATGGAGCCGAAACCAATTGTGGAATTCTAGTCAATGTCAATTCGTTAAATTGAAATTACAACCAATAGCGCAATCGTTTAAAAGAGCAACAAAGACTCGCACGCACTCTTTTTCACATAAAAACCAAATATCATCATGCGAGATTGTTGAAAAAACTTCATAACCTTTCCCCAACGTTCATGTCCTGTAAAAAAAAAGCATAAAATTTAACCGCGTTTACTCTAAGTCCATTTTCTGTCAATTTATAACATAATTACTACGTTTCTATTTTTATCAAAACTCATCCTTCTTAATGCACATTCGATTTGCCGGTTCCACAGGAAAAAGAAATCACTGTTCTCGTTTTGATCAAGCTTGTTGTTAAGTTATGACAGCCAAAAAAAACTCTAAAATACACTATTTTTTCTTTTACCTGTATCGTGGTCGCCTTCATCTTCTGAAAGCGAAATATAAGTTCAGCTCGTCAGCTAATGTTATTTGTGCTCATTCTAAACAATTACCGGTGAATTACAACTAACTCAGTATCGTACAAAATACCTTTACGTGCCTTTCCTAGGCAATCGCAGCATTCACATTGAAATAAAAAAGAATTCTGATTTAAGTCGGCCGTAAGAGACAAAATGAGCAAGGAGTCCATGACGAATTAATGAATTAGACCGAGAAGATAGAATGGTGTAGATTGCGACACATACACTTGAAAAAATGACGCCCAAGGTTTGCAAGATTGGCTTCACTTGATTAATCTTGACATTTTATTGATGCTGCGACACAACATATTAAATCAGTTGTGACACAAATAAAACCGCATAGCAAGAAAGATCCCTGCTCCCATGCTTTGCGGTTACATATTGAATATAACACGACTCAAAAATTCTCGAATAACCGTTCGAAAATTCCTCAATATAGAGGCCTGGGAACAAGGCATATATCTGTCCCTGGTCATAAAGACTACTCCACATTTTCCAATATTTTTAATCTGCGTTTTGCCAACTGAAACAATACTTGAATAAATGAAGGTTTTTAAATCCAAATACCAAAGAAGAGGTGACCTTCTTAATGACCTGGAATGCATTTTCCGTGTACTATGTTTCACTGCAAACGGAGAGTAGATATCTAGGACCGCCATGTTTGTACTGGCCTCACATAAACGCCGGCCTCAAACAAACAGTGGGTTCCAGATGTTCAGAGTTGTTCACAATATAGTTGCGTATTGAGCGGAGATGTTACGGTATAAAAATATACCTGAGCTCGACGAACCCACGATTAAGCTTATTCCTCGTTGCCGTAATTTTTTAGTCACCAAAAATGCATAATTTGGTTGCAGCCCTCCAAGCGATTCACTGTCTGCAATTAAAAGCAAAAACGCAACACTTCTTAGCAGTTTTCGCCAGAGTATCCAAAGGAATTACGCCATTGCCTTGGTTTGGTTTGCCCCATGATTGGATAAAAAAACTTGCGTGGCATGAACTACCAATCAGATGAAAAACTCAAACTAATTGCGACTTTAGTCACTCCCATTTTCCGCACTTGGTGCTGGTTGACTTTACTTGCTTTGCCATCTGATTGGCTAGTGAAACCAAGTCGTAAAATCCTTTTTAGGATACACCCTTAAGCCAACTATAAATCGAAGTTAGCTGAAGAGTGTTTTTCCTTCAGAGCTTGATTGGGTCCGGCTGTAATTACATCAGTTTTGGTTTTACGACTCAACTGAAACCTGTTCTAAAGGGAAATTTAGAGGTCACCTTACGTAGTTTTAACTAACTGACCAATCACAACGCATAAAGACAATAAATTGAACGAATCACAACTAGCCGGTAACTAGCGGGAATAAGAACTAGAGGATAAAACGTGCAGGTGGCCTATGGCGCCTGAAGACTATCCCAAGACGTGCAGGCAAATTGCTCGGCATAGTTGCGAAGCCAAAACAAATGCGTCATTACAATCTATATTCAACTGATACAGCACTATGCTGTATCAACTATCTTTTTCAACAAACCAAGAGTGTAACCATTCTAACGAAAGGTGAAGTCACTTTTATCCAACCTCTGAAGTTCCATCTCCTGTCGGGATAGTATCAATGAAGGCCGACAGTAGGCCCCTTTAACCCCACCCCCTCCCTCTGTCAGTGCTCTGTTTTACGGGTATTTAAAGCTATAGCTACACGGTGCAGAGGAAGGTCGAAACAGACGTTCAAGTCATCAAGGATTGAGCTCCGAAAGCCACGCACTCACCAAATGAACTACTGTACATTTGCTCAAGTCATTTCCTACTGTGGTATTCGTTTCACTTAGCGGTTCTAATATTTGAGTCTGTGGATGAAACCCTTAACTGTGACCATTCAAATGAAAGGTAATGAGTAAAAGTTTCAAGGAGTGTTGTACAATAGGCTGCGGGGCAAGCCGGTCCTACCTTCTGCTTTTACCTTTTTCTTTTGTCGGTTTTGCGAAAACACTATCAACAACAAATAAAGCGTTGCACTCACCAAACTCTCGCGGACGTCTCTCCTTCTTTGGACGCATTTTAACCGGTCCATATTTGAGGCTGGCCACTTCCACGGCTTCATGCGGTGTAACTTCGTCAATCACTGTAGTCATTCGATCATCCTCAGAGTCACTACCGATGTAAGTCTCTGGAACGTGGTCATCCACAAGAATAGCTTCTCTATAATCCTTAGAAGATTCTTTTCCTTTGGTTTCCTTTCTTTGTCGAAGAGTCACTTGAGGATATCCTACATTTTCCATTCCTTGATTTCCCAGCATTTTATTTTCCGTATTTTCATTTCCCATTTGTTCACTCTTATTTTCCTTGTCACTTCTAACTGCTTGATCGAAGTCAAGATCACCGAGAGATCCACCGAGGGAGCCCGACATGGAGAGGGACGAAGACGTTGACCGCGAAGTGGCAGGAGACGAGGGCGGGGAGGGTATGCAGAAGTGTTCCCAGATGTCTTGCTCGCTAAGATTTTCACTCGCTATTGATCGGCGCAACGAACTTCGCTTATTATTCGCAAACGATTCCCTGTTGCCTTTATGCGGGGAATAAGGCGAAGGTGGGGGAGAGGGATAGGGAGATAACTGTGGGGTGTTCTCTGGGGAGGCTATGGGCGTCCCGTCCTCGTAGGTTTGTCGCGACGCGGATGCACGACTCAGTTCAACAAGCAAACTGGTTGGAACGCTTCCAATCAAAGATTCCGTGTTGGAATTCATGTTAACAAATCCGTCCTCTTCGCTGATATCAAATGACAATATACTCCCTAATTCAGAAGTTGTTTCCGAGTGGGATTGGCTTCCATTTGCAAGAGTAACAGAATTCGTTTTTGGTAGATCAACACAGCATCGCCAACGACTATTGGAAAGCTGTCCCAGTATCGAAACCTCAGTTCCCTTGGGGATTAGAGTGCGTGGATGACCAGGTAAGAGGAGGTAGTCTGAGCTTGTTGTTGACTGAAATTCACGTCTTCTCAATACTAAAAAGAAAAGGAAAAAAATAACAATGAAGTAAATGAACGCTTAACGAGCTTTGTATCAGCATCCAACAATAGAAGGATTCTTCAATATAGTTTATCCTTCACGATCAAGTACCTCACTAACCCTTAAAGCCCCAACATTGATCAACCCGAAATTTCTCTTCATTTTCCTCATTTGATCAATCATGCAAGTCGCGAGAGTAAAGGAACTGATCACCCACAGGCAGAATTGTGTTTCAACAAATCATGTTTACGAGCTCCATAGAAAAGCTATTTCAAGATAGGAAAACCCATTTCCTGGGTTTCCCTCGGTATCAAACCCTGAGACGACGGATTTCCTTTCGTTTTCTTCCCCGTTAGACAACGCTTTTCTTGGAGTCCATACAAGCGAAAATCGAAGACTGAGTCAATCGAAAAATTGTCCCAGCATGTCAGTTAATCTTTGTACTTCAATTTACGAAATAGCACTTTTCAGGTCATCACGCAGTACTTACGTTTGGTATCTCTTGCGCCCAAAAACGCGATTTCTTCTTTGTCTAGCTGTAACAAAAGGTCCTCCATTTCTTGAAGTCGTTTCTACGATCAAGAAGTTGACAATTGAATGAACATTTCGGCTTACTTTGGGATTATTTACTGTAGACACCGGCGAGCACGATACAGAAAGATGAGACGACGAAACGTCTCCACTTGAACCCTTTTTGTTTTTAATCTTTTGAAATCGTTGTCTCGCGGCTTAACATTTGACACTGAATCGTGGTTCAAAATTAAAAGGACGAGTGCAAACAGTCTCACCGACTTGTCAGCTCAAAGAAATAATTTAAGAAAACCGAGACAGTCTGTAGTAAAAGAAGCTGCGACCAAGCTTCAACTTCCTTACTCGGGACGTTGTGGTGTAAAATGGCCAAATCCAGCCACTCTTGGCCTCGGCTGATAATAATGTCCACGGGCAGAAGCATCAGCGGAAGCGAAGATAATTATTACGTAGGAATTCAGCAAGAGTTCGAGCAGCTTCTATTGATATTTCGGCTTGATGCATTAGTGTTTGTTTCCCCCCCCCCCCCGGAGGATAACCACAGTCAACATTTTAATCGTCCAACTTCCGCTACTGCTTGCTTGCAGTTCCACTTGAAGGTGAAGATTTCTACTCTTGTTCAAGCTTAGTCTTAGCTCACTAGAGAACTGAAGAGGCTTTTGTAAAAACATAATTTTAAAGGATGCTTTTTAGCTGAAAGAAGCAACAAAATGATGGAAAGAATTCCTTCAAGCAGCTCTTCAAGAACCTCCAAACTATTTATGGATGGGTGGATGGCCAATGAGTGAAAAATTGCGAACTTTAAACCATCGTGACCATTTCTCAAAAGCCTTACATAAAATTTGTACTGACTTAAACTTAAATTTGCAGGAAGGGAAAAGATAAAGGACAGTTCCTCTGAGACTGTCACATGATCTGTCAGTGGGTAACGCTATCTACTCATAAATCACCATATGACATCCACTGGATAACTCAACTGGTTTCTCTGTAGCGCTTATCCGCTGGATAATGATTTCTCCGGTGGATCGCGCTATTCATCTTTAAACAACCGAGGCTAGAGCCAAAGAGGTCAGCTATTCTGCTATACTTTATACGAGTGCAAAAATAATTTGTAGTTCCGGAATGCGAGGCTATCGTTGCATATCGCAGAATATTACGGTATCTTTCGGAAAGGCCGACATTGAAACAGTGCACACTTGAAAAGGTCTTTAAATTCAAAAATAGTGTGTATAGAGAGTTCCTGATATGCGAAAAACGTCTTTTCTGTTACCAATGGCACAATTTTCGCATCTGAAATATTCAACTCTCTCACTGGATATTTAACGCCATCGATGGCGGAGACGATCCTCGAGTCAGCATTGTCCTGTGGTCCCGTGATAGAAAGACAAATCAATTTGCAAGAGCTGCGGTCGATAAGTCAACATTCAGACATGACTCCGAGGCTTTTAATCTAAATCTCACAGTTGCGTCTTCTTTGACTTTGTCTCGTAATTCTCAAGTGAAACTTCAATACAAATTAACAGGTGGTTCACGCTTTAACGTGCGTACATCGAGCTATGAAGCACTCAGGAAGTTTGGAGCACATATCTGATTGCGCGGATTTGCTTGCTGTGTTAAAAAGAATATTGTTATCTATCCTGAAAGCCACAGAGTCCAGTCAGAATATTGATATATCGCGCATTTGCTAGTCACGAAACAAAAATTGAGCTGAGGGAGTGTGGTTTGAAACTTTGACCTTGGAAAGACAGGCTGTTGTTTCTTGTATCAAATCACAGGAAAAATTAATATTGAGACAATCAGAGACATAATAGGTAAGGAACAACACCAGTTTTCAATTCTTCAGAAACTCGCTTCTTTAGAGTGGTTTTCGATGAGTATCGTCAGTTGTTTCGCGGTTCTTTTGGTTTTGCACTGCTATGTATGGTGATTAGCTCAAAAACACATCGCTTGCTTCACTTTCTCAACCAATAAGAAACAAAATTAGGAAAACAAGCAAAATGTTACTTTTTCGCACGAATTCCTGGCGCTTTACGCCGGCTACGTCCATCTACCTGGCAGTTTGATTGGTTCATTTGAATTTCTGCTCCTGTTGTGATTGGTCAAAGCAATAACTTTGGTTTTTAAAAATTTACGGCACTCAACTGCAAAATGCTCCAACTGTAACTTCATTTTGACCACAACAAAACAAATCTTACAGACCTTCAACATTTCCAGATGTGGATTATCCGCCAACTTCTTGGACGAATCGTAGGCTTCTTCGACATCACCTAAAAGAAAAATACTAACTTCTATTCGAAACCAGGAGCGTTTCCCTTTTAAAAGGACAAACCGCTAGGTGTTCTTTCACTGGGAATTTTTCCGCAAATGGAACAGTAAACTGAATTTTACACAAATAAAATGGAAAGAAACTGGTATGTACCATTTGACAAAAAAAGCGCTGGGAATTTTTCTCTTAATGGAATAGTACTGTATTTCATCAATAGAGGGTGGTTCTGGTACCATTATACTCCAGTCATTTCCCCAGCCGCCGCCTCGATTCGAAAGCCGCGCATTTCGAAAAACAGTTTGTAGCCAATGGAAAGCGTTTAGAAAGTTGGCACACGTTCTTCAGAGGGGAAGGGGATTGTGTTTGGAAATAAGCTTTGGGGTTTGAATAGAGAATTACCTTCCATTCCGGAATCAACATCATCTTTATCAGGATATCTCCTGAAACGAAGCAAACAAAGACCTTAAAAATTAATGTACCCATTTTCTGTGCGACGCTGAAGTGTTACTGTAACAGTGATTGGACTTCACCCTCAACACAACATGCTGAAGTAACTCCTGTTAAGAACACTCGGCTTTTTTCATTGATGAGTAGAATACTTCATGTTAACAAAATCTTTGTAAAGCTTAACTCACATTTCGGGGATTACATGATATCTGCGTTGCTCTATTGAAAAAAGCTTGGCCTCCTTCAATCTTTTGTCTAGAAAGAGAACACGAGGACGAAAAATCGTACATTCAACTCTTGGAAACAAAACGCAAACCTGATTGCCTTTATTTCTCCCTTCTCGGCCCCTACGCCTGGTTTTCACTGGCACACAAACATGAACACATTCACACGCATGCATGCATATTGAAACGAGAGCGCCGGCAACAAAAACATAAAAAGAAGGAATAAGTCCTTATGCTTATGTCACGATAGCTAGCCCCAACAACATTAAGCTGGTTTCCATGGAGGGCGTGTCTTTACAAATATCACGTGCTTTTAAAACGTTGATTAATAAAAAGCGCTCATTTACATATACATGTATTATTTCGTACTGTCTTCAGAGTAATTTTATCTCCAAAATGTTAGCTTGAGGGTGTCAAACTAGCTCATTTCAAAACTTTGTGCTTAAACAATGTTAAAAAGAAAAGGTAATTAGTGATGTGCAACGTTAAAAAATTTCACATTAGATGTTAAGCAGAATTCAATGCGAGCACACAGTGACATTACATTTCTGGAGAAAATAACTTACTACGTGAAAACCCTCTCAAATAGGTTATGGCCGATGTAAGAGCCGAAAAAACTAAAAAAAGAAAAATTCAATCAAAGTGTTACTTTAATCAGTCAATTTACGAATAAATCACATACTATTTATATATGTATTATATTGATCTTTCTACAGCTATAAAATTATTTATTTACTTATTTATTTATTTATTTATTTATTTATTTATTTATTTATTTATAAAAGGACACAATTCTAAAACTGTGCATTTTCACTCTTAACTCCCACTTCAGTGCCAAATCCTTTATTTTAAATTCCTTTTTTTTTTTAAGTTCAGTGCACACACATTGGTAATGGCTATTTCTCCAAAATTAATCAAGTACGTTGACCTCCGTTTCTTATTTAATTTTTGTGATGTGAATGATCTGGTCATCAAGCAAGAAAAAGATCAGAAACATTCTGTGGCCACCTTTCTCGGGCAAATTGATTGAACTGTATGGAGGGAAACACACAGGGTCCAACAGCACATTTCAGTGTACAAATGAAAACCTTTCTTGCAGCATAAGCTAAGCACACAGTCACTCAAATACATTTTCCTGGGACGTAAGTGAATACACAACAAAACTAAGTCAGACCCATACTCGTGTGTGATACTGTATCACAGACAACATTTAAAAAACTGAGCCATACTCGTCCAGAATTGGCTGTGTGGAGCTTTTGTCAAATGTGTCCTAAATAGATGCGTTCGTTACCATGTACTGTATTTTTTTTATCACTTTGATATCTTACAACACTGTACAAAGTTTCATTGGGTATCCACAACAGGTTCTCCTGTAATTCAGGGAAATCACCTTAAATAGGCTGTCATGTTTTAATACATCATACATACAGTAGCTATTATAATGTGCAAGTCAATGGGTGAAAAGCACAGAACATTTCACAGCAAGAGAAGGGGTTTAAGATTATTATCATAATTATCATTATTATTATGTGAAAAAAAAAATATTCGATGATATAAATTGTTACTCTTACTTTTAAATTTTTGACATTTTTTAGATTGTATGTAATTGAAATGCAAGTCTTGAATAAATTGTTACTTCATTATTTTATAATAACAATAATAATAATAATAATTATTATTATTATTACTATTATCAAATGCCACAAGTTTCTTATCATTTTTGGTGAAAAGTTTGATGAAACCTTGCTCTCAGCATTAATCACAGGTTAATTAACAATGCCTTTGACTTACAGTGTACATGTGTATTCAGTGTATAATTATTTAAATGTTATTTGTGTTATATATTTTAGTGGTGCCGCACCTACAGCTGTAGAGTGAAGTAACTGATTTATATCACTTCGAGCAAAGGTAATTTTCTGAATTATGTAGCCTTAATAACAACAATGATGACAATGATGATGATGATGACAATGATGTCTGAACCATACCTGTTAAATTTTCATTCTTTGTTTGATGTAAAGCCAGTCAGCAAAGAAAAAATAACATGTTGTGAGTAACATTACAGCTGAATACAAAAGATATAAGAGAACACCAGAAATGAAAGTTACAAAAGACTTAACTACTGACCTGTGGTTTGTCTGCCATGTCAATACCTTCTTCAATCTTGCTTACCCTGCAGAAATTGGAATTTTCCTTTACAACTTTAGTTACACAATGCATTCTAATGCAAGGTCTCTGCTCCTCCCAAACGACCACTGAAATCCACACAACTACCTAACCCACCCTACTCTCTTTTAAAATACACAAACCCATTCATATTGCCCTTCTTCTCTAAATTCTTTTGCCTGCCCTACCCAACCCCAGGCATTCACCATCCCACCCAACCCGACCCAACCAGCCTCCTTTCTTCAACTCTATCCCACCCTTCTTACTGCTAATCCACAAACTAACTATTGAGCTAACTCTTCCCACTGCCCTTGTAAACTCTAAATTTTCAACCCACCCTCCCATACCCTCAACCTTCTGCCAACCCACCAGTCCCATACCAGTACTTGTTTCTGTTCTAAGGGTGACTGCATTTTGGTTGGTTTCAAAATAAACAAACCCAGGATTGTTACTATTTACAAGTGGAAACCAGTTGCTCTGTGGTTTGTTCAAATGGTAGGCAAAAATGCCCAAATGGGAAACTCTGTTGGGATTCACATGTTCCATTCGCAAAATTCACTAAAATCTACTGAGAGAGTCTGGAACATTAATAAACCCTGACAGCCTGCTATGATTGATATGGCTAACCTCGGGTAAAACCTACCAGCGATACATGGTGCCTTTAGATGGAGCTTGGAAAAGGTATGACGGACAATTTGCTCCTCTACCAGTGAAGGAAACTCTGAAGACATGTCTTCTGTTAACTGTCAATCTTTTCCTAGATTTGCGGGGCTAAAAATAAATAAAGAACAAATAAATTAAATAGCTGCTATTTTTAAAATCTAAGAATAAATAATCATGGTATACCTCCATAAAGTGTACAGCAGGTAAAACACTTTTACAAGTTCAGGTAAAAATAATGTCAACCTAGTTTTATTTGAAATTTTCTTTTGTCTATAAGTGCTGATTACCATAACTGAGACACACAGTGTAAAGAAAATTAACTACAAATCAAACTACCAGGTTAAAATACTTTTCACCTGAAAACAATTTTTATCCACATCATATATAGACAAATACATTCAAATGTCATCATTCGCTCCATAGATAGATATTTTACTTGGCACATAATTCATAAAGCTAACACTTATTTACAATGAAGCTGTGCATCTAAAGTTAATCTATACAAATAACAACAGTATGAATTAAAAATAACACTAATATATTATTACAAGGTAATCCATAACAATTAAAAATGGCATTTAAACTTGAAATAGTAAAACTAATTACAAACAAGTCTAAAGTTAATTTTAAAAAAAATACTAAGAACTAATTACAAAGTGGTTCTAATACTCATTATATAATTAACTCAATTTTACCCATGTTTTGATTGCCTTGTGTGCCACGTTTTTGTTCTTACCACATTTTGACTTCATCTGTGATCTACATGTATTACTGAACAGATGCATGGTAACATGAAATCTATTACTTTGTTAAATATACTTGTATCACCAAGACCTACACATGGACCAATCATTGGTGGAAAATGACCTAAGTGAGCTAGAGCTTTTGGTAGTAGCATTTACATGTAGGCCATTATACAGTTGAGCAGCTGGATAAGTACAGTAAATGACCTGTAGCCAGACTTTGAAGCTATTTTTGACATGTGAATATTAGATTTATTTCTTATGATTATGAATATCAAAATTGCAACAACACTGTAATACAGTGTCAGTGGTCATTTAACAATTTTAACTTATCAACAAAAATTATCATCACAGTACATCCTGTTATTCAGTGTATCTTATTGGTTGGGAAATGGGCTCTAAATAAGTGGCTTAATAAAACAAAATGTAAAATGTCACAGAGCTCATGTACTCCCAATTAAGCACAAGCCTGCTTCAGTCGAATCTTCCATTTACTTTGTAGACTTCCTTTGGTTCCCAGAAAATTAGGCAGCCTTACATCTACCTTCTCGAGGAAATGTTACCATAACTACCTGTATTCATGTTTTTTTTCTTCTTCTTCTTTTCAGAGCCCTACCTCATATCCAACATCCACAAATGATACTTGGGTGCCTTTTTTCAAGATAATAAATGCTTCTTTCTTTTCATTCTAAAAACAGTTAAAACATGAAAAAAGCACATTGTACACAAGTAAGTCTTACATAAATACACAATAAATTGGAGAATCCTTCTCAGACTTTGTTGCTAGGAGCCACCTATGGGTTGATTTGAAGGGCTGAAAAGAGACCTGCCTTGATAACTGACGGGTCTTGTGTCAAAAATCCAACAACATTGTACACCTGACCTGACAAATAATATTAATTAAGTGAACTTGACTTAAAAAAATCTACAAAGACCCACCGGTGTTGACCCCTTCTGGACACCCTAGGTGCCTCTAAATCTTAACTGGAATCCTATTGTCTCCTGACCAGCACATAAAGAGGCATGGTTCAAAGGACTACATGTAACTGGTTTTACTATTAACCACAGATAGTATATACCACTGTATAGAATAATTATACCTCATTTGAAGGTCCGACTAAAGATGCAGGGGGAAGACCGTCTGCAGAATTTAAAGGCAAGGATAGATCCTGTGAAAATAAAACAAAAAAGCCAAGCTACATGATGAAAGTCCAGTTGTATTTAGTCTTGGAGAGTCAGAGAGAGCTTGACTAAGTTAACAAATTGGTTTAATGATATAATTAAGGTTGGTTTCAAAAAATAATAACAGAGTCAGAGTGACAGTAACCCCCCCCCCCCCC
>BLFK01000704.1:6934718-6960704 GCA_014634185.1 Astreopora myriophthalma | reverse complement strand
AACCTGAAAATAGCTATCCCCTAATCCCCCCTGCAAAAGTAGTGGCCCCTTCACTAATGTCACTTAAAACAAACTGTAAAATCCACCGTCTTTAATCCAACATTTTGATACAATGTGGTAGGTAAACACAAACATGCCATACTTGGTAATGGTTGTGTAACCAGCATGTAATCTGAACAATTAAATACCGACTAATAAACTTTTGATGTCATGTTAAGTGTGCTTTTGAGATGGCTACTGAATTACAAACACTTCTTAACTATCTGAAAGTAACGGCCATCCGAAAGTAGCAGCCCCTTAAGCCTGTTAAATCCGAAAGTGACGGGGGACATTACTTATGGAATTCTACAGTAAGAAAGATTGAGTGAGGCTCTGCAGGCCTGAACAGCATACAGTGTAGGAGAGACAATACAAGACTCCTTACCTTGTAGAGTCTGATTGTTGATCCACACAAGTCAACCCAGTATGTTTGCCAAACACTGTCCTGTAAAAGAAAAATAGACTTATGGTTAAAGCTGAACTGGCCTATCCATTCATTATTTTTTACCAAATGCAATTTATTTTTAGTTGCAAATCACTATAATTGAAGGGCTGCATCATACCCATTGTAACTGACTTTTCTCTTCGAGTATTTTGTCAAAATAGTGGTCAGAATTCAAGCAGTGAATGGTGTATGACTTCTGGCTGGGCTGCGGCAAGTCGCAGGCAAAAACTGGGGGCAATAGGGTCGCCTCATTTCATCCTATTTCCTTAACATTTTACGCACACAACGTTGGACTCTTCAATGCAGAAGTTTGGCATGGTTCTAGAATTTGGCTATGATTTGACAAAATAACAAATACAAAAGAAAAAAAAAGAAAAAAAAGGAGGTCACTTAAGATAGTTCAGCATAGAGCCCTTCACTTATAATCACATACATAATAAATACAGTAACTGGAAATTTATTCTACATTATTTTGTTTAAACCTTAATTTTCCTTGGATCATTCAGCAGTGTGCAGTTTAGATAACCCCACTAAAAAAAGAAAAACATAAAATTGGACATCAGTTACTTTTTATGTTAATACGACTGAGTGGAGTCCAAGTGATCATAAAATCAGAATGATGTATAGCAGGAGTCTGATTTGCTTTCCACGAGTATGATTTGTAACACTAAGCAAACTGGACAACACAAAATCCTACTACCAATTTGCTATCATCAAAATTACAATTTTTACAAATAATTTATTATACATTGCCGTCTCAATCCGTATTCTGTGAGTGGCAGATAATTTGGGATAATAATTATCCTGTCACCTGTCAAGCATGGTCACACAGCTACTAGGGTTATTTGTCACCTGTCTATACCTGGCTGGGAGAATGGGATCTAGTGTGCAAGGGGGAGGGGGCTTCAGATCACATGGCTTGTCCAAACTTCAGTTTGTTTGTTTGCATCCACCATTGCCTGACCTGCCCCACCCATCATGTCTCTTTTGGTATACAGTTGTAGCACCATGATAGTTTTGGGGAGAGGTTACAACTTTCCCTTCAGTAAGGAATTGTTCTAGGTTTTCAGTTTTCTGTGGCAAGGCTTAAGGCTTTGTGTTATTATAATACAGAATTAGGTTGTGGTTGTGTTAATGATGGTCAGGCTGTCTGGTTTGGCATGACATGTCTCCTACTTGTGTGTGAGAAATAATATTGTGTTCCTTACTTTTACTTCACTTGAAATCTCACTTTATTAGCAAACATTTCACCAATTAAGAAATCCCACACTTACATGGATGCAGGATAAATCAATAGATTCAGCTGACCCTGCTATACCTGATGTGCTCTGAAAACACAAACAAAGGGTGAAAGGATGACAATTACAGCTGTATAGTGACTAACAAATGCAATGCAAATTGAACTCACATCACAGTTTCATTCACAGTGTAAGCAGCTTCATCTTCAAGGGGTAATTACATGTAATGATGTTTTATTGATCGATAACCCTAACTGTAAACCTCTTGTGAAGGAAATACATCCATCGGCCGACCACAAATCGCAGTAATTAATGACTTGATTGTCCTGGCCGGTCAGAATGCAAAGATGGTCAAAATTAATACAGCCAACTCAAAGCATGGGAATCAAGAACACTTACTATCAGAAATATAAAAACAAAATGGGTCTTAGCTTTGCATCTGATTGGTTAAAAGTTCACAAAACGTTTTGGATCCAATCACAGAGCAAACCAAAACCAAACCAATTGTATAATTACTTTTGACACTCAATTGAAAACTGCTCGATTTCACTGTTCAATGGCATTTAGTAACTGATCACAGCTCCTGTCCACAATTCTACTTAAAACAACCTGACAAATGTACATGTAGCACACCAGTAATAGTGATTATTTCAATTGTAATGTCAATAGACATTGAGAATCAAACTCGAAGGCAAAACCACTAGTGCTCCACCCTTCCAGACCCCAACCACTGCTAAACAATATCAAGCCCAAAATATATATTTTCTTGTTTAAGGAGGCTCAAAAGTGTTTTTAGCCAAGCACACATGCTTAATCTTACACACGCCATACCTGAGCAGCTTCCGTCAGCTTATGAATCAGAAGTGCTACAAAAAGTCAAAGCACGCATGGATCATGCACGCTAATCTTGTCATCTAAAAAAGTTTCATAATTTCATTTGCCTGTACTTCTGTTTCCAGTTGCTGAATATTTCTCTTTCCTTTTTTCAGCGATAACTGCAATTGATTTGGTGCACGTTTCATGTGCTTTATGAAAAAAGTCTATAGGTAGGGGAAATGGTTCAGGCTAAGTTATTACAAAAATGTATACTTTCTTGGAAAGTACCACACAGATTTCTTTTAAAGTTCAAGTGCTAATTTGAAGATATTTCCGTGAGCTCTATCATAGCCTCATACAAAAAAATTGCACCGTCCCTTTTCAAAAAAAGGCAAGCACAGTTGATTTCGGTGGTCCAGTATACGCTGTCATTGCATTGCTGTCATGACGGGTTTCACTGTAAAAACATTGTACATTAAATCTATGATGCTACATGGCGGTGTGGCACTCCTAAGTTTAGTTATTATCCCGAACCAGAGACTATATGAAGTTTCCCTAAAAAGCATTTGGAGCCACTTACATGTAAAGCCAGCAACACACTAGGCGATTTTGTTTGCCGATCACAGCAATTTTGATCGCCACTGAAAATTGCCAGCAAATTTTATCACTGCATGGTACCAGCACACCAAGCGATTTTATATGACGATCAACTTTTGTTCCCGAGCGTCTCTCAAAATAGAAATGACTGTTGTCCATAATTTTAAGTCAGTCATGTGTTAAAATCGTAAGGTTGTAGCTTCACTGACAACAAGGAAACCTCGCCAACAACCCTTTGGTTGGTTGGTTGGATTTGCTTTAGAATCATCACTTTGGCAAGCCACAACCGCCTCCTCTGCCAACCTCCTCACAAACTTGCAAATGATCAGCTTTGGTGTATTCCTTCATTCCCATGCAGAATATGAGGCGCTATATAAGTATCTTGTAGGGTGACATTTGCTCCCCTCTCAGAGAATGATTTGACGCATAGCAGGCTTGTGTCCCGTATTGGTTGAATCATTCAGCAATTTGCTGTGACGGGCACAAAAGGTCACAGGAGCTGCACACTAGGTGAATTGCAGCGATCGTGGTGATGGGCGAAAATGACCATCACAGCACCGGGTACACTATTTCGCAGCGATCGGCATAAAATATCTCCTACGTGTGGTGTGTCAGGGGCTTTGAGTGATCTTTGACTGGTGTCAAATTTCTTCTTCAGCAATAACATGGACATTTTGTACGAAAGATGTTTCGTGGCCCCACAATTTAAGTGGTTTATCAGGGTCAGAGGTACAGCTGTCTTGTTTACAAAGTAAACCGGCATATCCACAAAATCTGAAGACCTACAGTTTTTATTTCCCCGTGAGTTGCGATTACACGCTTTCGCATGCTGTTGAGCGCACGGTCGACGTATGTTGCAATTCGATTAAAAACTTGCAAGAATTAAGATCCGATTTGTGTTTAGGCCAAGATAAAGATGCCAACAATCAGATAACGTTAACATCGTTAACAAATAATAGAAAAATCACCATGTAGTCCCCCGAGACGCTTTAGAGAGCAATAAGCAAGAAATTACACAATGATGGCTCGATTTATAGGCTGATGCTACCGACTGGGATCTGCTTTCAACACAGCAGAATAATTCTTACGTTGACAATCTTTGAGCATTAACTTTGCCTCCGACGAAAACAAAACATCCAATCAATCCTAGACACAACTAATGATTTTATTCGAATTCCAAACATTAGCTCCTCTTTGCGAAGTAATAACCGATGTCATTGTCCGTATCAAAATGTAACTAAAGCTTGAAGACAATTTTCAATACAAAAATCTAACAAAACAGTCATACCATATCACTGTACACATTAAATCACATACCTAAAAGAATCAAGGCGAACCGAAGGCACTAGAAAGCCGTATTAGAAGAGTCTAAATGACATGAAAGCGTTGAAAATGTAAAGATAGCTCTAGGGCACAAGATGCGACGCACGGTGTTCGGCTCCGTGAAGTGATGAAAAAATCATGCCATTTCACGCTACAAGGAAATGCTCACGGACGAGACATTCGAATACAACAACCTTAATACTTGGCCAGCCTTTTAACTGAAATCGGTTAGGGTAAAGGCTGAAATAAGGAAAAGATTAACATCTTTTTACCTCGTTTGTCGACGCGAGACCTTCTTCCGACGTTTCAGCCATGTTTACTACAAGATAAAGACATGATATGTTGCAAAAGTTAGTCCATATATGGCATATATGGATTAACAGCTGACTTCCGTCTCAGTTCAAGAGGGAAATGCTGAAAGTCGGCTTCCGGTTAGTAAAAGCTGCCTTAAGGTAGTGCTTTTGATAAGGGACATACGGCTTATCCCGGAGTACGAACAGATAAATTGCTATAAGTACATTAGAAAACATGCTCGGAGTTACCTGAATACAAGTGATCGAGTTCGCTCCAAGCTGTATGGAAAGATCTTTCCAGTTTATTGCAAACAAGAACGTCAAAGCTTTGGGTGAGTTCTAGACTGCAAAACAGCCGTATTTTTGCTTTGGTCGAATGCGTCTTGTCAAGCGAAAGGTCTGTGAAAATGAGAATTATAATTGTATTTTGAGACCTGCGGCTTTGATTTTCCTGGTTGTTTTTGTTTGTTTGTTTCTTCTTCTTCTTCTTTTTTTTTAGATAACTAAGTTTTTCGAGAAAGTTATCAACTGAATTCCCTAGGTCGGTTCGTGTCTTTCGAACCTTCGATCGCTTACGTACCTTGTAGATGTTTGTGTATGTTCACTATAAATTGGTAACGAGCATTCGGAAGAGGTAAGGGATATATCTCATTACTGAAGGGTAGATATCACCAGATAACTGACCCATAACTCAGATTGATGACAATAGAGAGATTAAGCACCGCGTATTTTTTTCCCGCGAACGGCAGAGAGGGTCACGTGACTTGACATTTCCCGCGTTTGCCGTTTGCCGGCCGCCGTTTCTACTCGAGGAGGATATTTTTCCCGTTTGTAGGGAACGCCAAAACGTGAGTATTTGTAGCCCATTTTTACCGACTATTTCTCCATTTTAATCACTTGCTTTTATAGCTAAGCTTCGTTTATCATCCTACCTCTACATGAACTGCTTATAAAGCTAAAAGAGTTTCAAATTCAAGCGGAAAATACATAACGTCTCCGTATTCATTTTTTCTAGTCGCAGTGAATGGCGACCGAGAACATTTACCTTAGGAAAATTAAGAAATATGGGCCTGGCCTGTACTGAACTGTAACTGTATTTCAATTAATATTTTTAACAATAAGTTGAAAAATGCTTGCTGGAGAGGGGGTGGGGGAGAATTAAAGCTTGGAGCTCATGCACTCTTCTCAGTAAACACATTTAAGCTCCTATTCTCTGTCTCCCAGTGCCACTCATTGTCGATCTGCTCACTATGTGGAATCGTTTCCCTTTCCTATTTATTAATAGAACGGTTGCTAGGATCGTCTTCTTTCTCAGCCCGCCCAGTTTTCCATTACACTACAAGCCAGTTATGCACCAATTTGTTTGACTACGGTAAAGAGAGTTTCTTAAGGCGGGGATAAACCTGAGAGCCGTTTATCCGTCCTTTATTAAAATTAAGCCCATTATTAAAATGGGCTTCATGCAAATATCTCGTTTGCGCTTCAACCAATGCCAAAACCCTATGCTCAAAACATTAATCATTGTTTTGCGGTGTTTTGTAAATTTTTGGATGATTTTGGGGTATATTTGGGAGGAGGGAGTTTTTCTTAAAGGAGAAGGAAACTTTGGAGAAATAACAAATAGTGAAGATTTATTGTAGTTTGAAAATTAGAATTTGAGGTTTAAAGTTACAATATGGACACAATCAGTACCTTTACAACGCTGGGGTGCTCTTGGGTGGGGGTCAGCTATATGTTGGTGTTTCAAAATTAATTTTTCTCCCTTTATCCCTTGTGTAAACCACTCAAAATTTCATTCAAATTCAAATTAACGTCCTCCTAAAGTATAACATAGCAGACTTCGTGACAACTTCTACAGCCACAACGAAAATTTATAGAGGTTGAACAAGCTGTGGGCGTGACTTAGTAAGACATGATTCTGGAAAACTCACGCGCGGCTATATTAATAAAAGAAATTCAGCCTGGTAGACCAAACTGCCGATTTCCTTGAGCCCGCTTACAGTAAAATGCATGGACTGATACAGTGAAACCCCGATAAACGAACTTACAATATCAGTAGCCCATAACCCGGAGGGTACGACTCCCACACTAGTGCTCTTTCACGGCATTTTTAGACTGAGCTGTTTTCGGACATGTTTTTCCCGCGAAAAGTTATGCAAGGCTTATGATTGGCAAGCAAGCTTTCTGTGGGAGATCAAATTCGCAGGAAAATCATCTAAAAATAGCTCGGTCTGTGAAAACGCGTGACACAAAAGTTGTACGCTCCGGGTTGTGGGCTCCTGGCAATATAAAGCACAATATACAAGTAAAAGTTTCTCGGTTTGGATAAGACAACACTGTGAAAATCGGGTCAGTACGCAGCTATTACAACGGCCCACGCGATTGGCTCAGAAAACAAGAGAAGCATTCAAAGAAACAACAGAAACAATGAACCATAACCCTAAAAACAATAGAGCTGCGTCCTAACCAGATCCAATGAAATTAGAGGTTGTAAACAGCTGCGTGGTAGCTGTGAAAATCACATGATTTTTCTCGTTCAATTTGGAATCTACCGCAACTTGCACTCGCCCTAAGGGCTCGTACATTTTTGTGAATGTTTGAAAAAATCTAAAACTGGACATTTTATTATTCTAAATTGCTCTCGAAATCATCATGTGATTACCTATACCTGTCCCTCGGCCATTTGTTAAATCGAGAGGCCACTGTAGACAGCAGATTTATCAACAACAGGTGCCAATATGGGCTCCTGTCAACAACCAACACTCGTGAGTTCTCTGTCATTTGTCTTGTTTCAGTTTGCAAGTTAAACTTTCGACACATGCACCCGCGCAAAAATTCAATCCATCTTAGTTTATTGTCATCTAAATGCACTTGGATACTTACCAAACTTGTCATCACGTCCTCTCTCTTCCTGGGAACGAGGTTGCATTTTTTAATGACCCTTTTTTTTCAGATACCACGCAGCTGTTTACAACCTCTAATTTCACTGGATCTGGTTAAGACGCAGCTCTATTGTTTTTAGGGTTAGGGTTCATTGTTTCTGTTATTTTCTTGCATGTTTCTATTGTTTTCTGAGCCAATCACGTGGGCTGTTGTAATAGCTACGTACTGACTCCTTTTTGTACGAGATTGTAGTTACTTGTATCGTTTTTATTATTTGTTATTTTTGTAATATTTTTAAAATTATTTGTTAAGTATGACGGAAGAGCCCCTAACGGGGAGTGATACAATAAAGTGTGTATGTATTCCCGTCGAATGAACATGTTTTCCAATGTTCTCGATATGCTTAGCCCAGATCAGGCTAGAAACCTCAGCCCGCAATGGTTGGGGATATCAAGTGTATGGACCAATCAAAAGACAATGTTAATTTCCGGAATTTAGTCGGCTATCGAGTGCACTCGAAATGTGACCTGAGTTGATTTTACATTACAGAATTCCTCCCTAGAGAGGATATAACCCCTAGTATCGTGTCTGTGCATCAAGTTCTGGAACAACCCCCTCTCTAACTGCAAAGAGAGGAAGCCGTATATGCAACAACTATGATCAAACGGTATGGCATCGCATGTTCATTTGCAAAGTTCTCCTTGAAATTCAATCAATTTTCTATTCTTCCGTTGACATATATAGGCCCTGGCGCTTGCAACTATTGACTATCGTGGTTGTCACGAGTTACTGCAAAATCGCATCTGGACGAGAGGTGATATCTCCAGTAGGGAAATCCGCACGTGGAAAATCGGATGATTTCGCAGCTGACGGTGGAATTCTGAACATCCAGGGTAATGCTACAATCGGTAAGTACCTTTGTTCAAATTATAAGTTTCATACAATTGAGTAATTAACTTATCGAAACGACGGTTAGGCAGTCGTTGATGTGTAAATTCCCATGAGAAATAACTCAGAGAGAGTGATTGCTCTTTTAGTCTCAATAACCAACATTCGGGCCACGTCTAAAGCGGGGTGAGAAGGTGCTTTCAAGATTGCAACTGTAACCCTATAGTCTGATTAGTTGATGAAAACTTTCTGGTGATGCGAGGAATTACCTAACGCACAAAGAACAAAGCAACTCAAAGGAATTTGTGAAAAGTGTAAGGAAAATTCTGTTCAGGCAGTCTTCAGACTGAAATACGAAGGAATTGAGGCTCAGTTCAAGCAGGATGAAAACGATAGGTGGTTTTATTCGCTTGCCTTGCATAAAATCTGGCATAAATGGTCATTCCTTTACAGCCCATCGCCATCAGATCTCAGCTCTGTGTAACGGTTCTTTTAAGAACAGATTCTCATTGTTCTGGTAACTTACTGGTTAACAGTGACGAGAAAATGTTTAAAAAGGTTAATACGTGCCGACCAGTAAAGATTCGCCTACTTAGAAAACCCCTGAAAACAGTTGTCAAAGGTTAACACAGAGATTACTTAGTTAAGAAGAGGCCGGAATATCCCTTACGCCTAGATTACCTACTGTTGTTCTATTTACAGTCATCTACTGTATATTTGGAGTCAGTATTTCTTTACCTCAGCTCAGTAATCAGGCTGTTTTATTTCCGTTTATTTTATGCATTCATCTTATCAAAAAACAAAAACATCAAACACACACAAGAAAAGGAATATTAAAGTTGCCACCGTTTTGAAATAACTGAGGTGTACACTGGGCACAACAATGTTGTGGGCCAGAGTGTGGTTTGATAGATGTCTCTGCTCGTGTCCTACGTTGTGGTGTCTAGCTGAATGGGGACAGGACAACCAACTTCTTCTGTTGGTTAAAATCATCGCTTACCGAAACTAAAAAAAACGAGAAGACAGTCGCATAGGCTCAGAGGCCCACGTGGGGCATTGAATACAACTTTGTTCGTTATCCGTTATCATTTTCTAGCAGGCTCCTGAGGCGATTTGTGTTGCATTGTGAATTGATTTATACATGACCTCTGAACTATCGTCTGATTCCGCATCTATTAGCGCATCCAACTTCAGATTAAAGCTAATTGCATTGCTGTTTCCTGCCACACCAGTGCCCCCACCATGTAAGTTTATGTACAATCTATCAGACAAGACAACATTTCGAGAAATGAGTCTTGACAGACATGCACAGCGATGAGCTATATTCTGGTTATTTCGATTGATAAGAATCAAATGGCAAATTAAATATGTGCGACATTTCCTGTCATCTAGTTTCGCAAACATTCTAAAAGGAGAGTGATTGCCTTGAGAGCAAACTGATTTGACAGCACATTTTAGTTCCCTCGAAAACCGCCCCACTTCTATCTTCGTCCACAAGGGCAAATTTCATGCGGCAATTTTTATGCGACAATTTTTATTTGCTCATGTGAGTAGAACATTTGCCCGAGGTTTATGTGAGAAATATGTTTCCCAAAAATCTGGCTCGTCACATAAAATGAGGCAAACATTCAAGGGTTGCCATGGTTTCCTTCCTGCATTCTTATGCACTTGTCTCGAGTGACCACGGTCATTTGTGGAGCACAAACAAACAAACAAACAAACAACTTTTCGATAAATATTTGCTGCCTCGTGCACGCGAGCAAATACATTTGTCACATAAAACTGCCACGTTAAAATCTGCTCGTGTGGATAGGGCTTGAGTTTTCTCTAGGTTAGCTTGGCTAGATTTATTCTCACTGACAAAAATCTTTGGATAAACGCGAGCGTTTCTCAAGTGTCCATTCTTCGGTCTCACGCTAGTTGGCAATAAATCAGTGTTGTGGTGTTGAAAGAGAATTTGTTTAACCAACACAATCTGTTCCAAAAGTTCCCTTTGCCGTTATCTGTCAATGACTTTCCAACTTCTTAAAAGGTTAACATAAACCCAAATTTGGTAATGGTTTTTCTTCAATTAAATTGATCAGTGTGATTTTCTATAAATCTATTACTTATCTCTGCGGCATCGTCTGTGGAAAATCCTTTCTGAGTCTGATGTAATTAATTTAAAGAATGTCGGTGTATATATTTTGACTGAAACTTCATTTCAGCCTTTTTTAACAGTATTTATTTAGTAATGCGGAAAACTATGCTAATAAAATATAGTTAAGACCAACAAAGAACGCCAACAGAAGGAATAAGTTAAAAAAACGCACATAACTCCCACATACTCTGCAAGAATGCCATTGTAGATATATTTTTCAAAATTCTCGCAACAGCTTAACATTCCATTCAATGTGGCAAAGAGAATTGATCGATATATTTCCACTTGCACGCACGCGCAGTGCCTGAAGCTGTTTTCTAAAATCATCACCTGTAAAAACAAAATCTTTAAGTGCCCGGCTAAACGTGATCTTCTAACCACTTGACCCCTTATCTCATAAGCCGAAGTGGAATATCAGAATACGTATTTCGATAGTTGTCTTCTAGAACTTTTCGTGGAAAACAAGATTTGGAAACAGGTTCTTTGAACAGAGCTTTTTCCCACGCACACCGTGGAAAGGCAGAAGAACACTCTTGTGACACGGGCCACAGCATTTCAATAATTTCTGCGACACGGACACTTAACGTTTTTGCAACAGACTCTTGTTTTGAATTAGAGGCATATCTTAACTGACCAACCGGTGCAAAAGTCTTTTCGATGACTAAATCCATGTACAGATTCCAAAGAATTAGCCGCGCTTATACATAACCACAAGTTCCAAGAATGAACAAAATCATTGCGAGTCTTTAGCTGAGATCTCAACTTTGTCTTCCAAGGAGCTGACTACAAACTTTTAATTCAATGAGAATGATCCCAGGAAAGAAGGGCACTTTTTCATTTATCATCGTGGTTCTTTGCCAAAAGCGATAGCGGCATATTCATCGTTCTACGCGCAGGTGTAAGTTAGAGCAGATAAGGCCATGCATGGAGAGTGTTACCGATGGGAAACACCAGTCCTGCTTAAATTAAGAGAACATGCATGGCATTTTTCATTAGAAAAGAAAAAATAACTGATTCTGGAAGTCGATTACACCTGTTTGCACCCAACACCCATTTAGAGAGGCTACGGTCAAGTAATTGACGATGGCAGTATTAATAAACAACATTAGTCTGGGGAAAAGCAGATAGACTTTTCTAAGGTTCAGTTCAGCCAAATGAAATCGTTGTTGTTGGCTGGACGCTAGAATGCATGTACCTTAGTGCCAACCGTTTTCCTACAACACTGGAAATCGAATTTCGAAAATTCATTGTCGTTTTCTGTTCTCCTTCTACATTGGAAAACAAAATTCGAACTTCCATTTTCGTTTTCCGTTTATCTACTTTATTGGAAAACGGAATTCGAATAGCTAGTTTCGTTTTTCATTTTCCCCCGGCATAACCTTGGACAGCATAATTTCAAAGAATTGTTTTACGTTTTGGTAAGACGTTGGAAAACAAACAAAACTCAAGGGAGTTTCTGTCATTTCCATATCTTACCGGAAATGGAAGAATGTATAAGGAAAACGGTAAACGAAAAACGAAAGTGGCAGTTCGAAGTCCGTTTTCCGATAAAGTAGATAAACGGAAAACGAAAATGGAAGTTCGAATTTTGTTTTCCAGTGTAGAAGGAAAACAGAAAACGACAATGAATTTTCGAAATTCGATTTCCAGTGTGGTAGGAAAACGGTTGGCACCAAGGTACACGCATTCGCTAGGCGCCCGACAGCGGTGACCCGTGCTATTGACCTCCTATAATATCATGGGAGTGGTGCTAACTGCACCTGGGAAAGCAAATTGAATTGCAATTGTCTCTTCTCGAATTCACCCTTCGCAAACTGATTAGCAGCAATGTTCTCAAAATGCAAATCTGTCAGCGATAGATGGTTGTAACTCCAGTAGATCGAACGCATCTTTTGACACATCACATACTGCCGACTCATTGGATTGAATTTACCATCTCGAGATTTAAACTTTTCATCCTTATTTTTCACATGAAAGAAAAACAAACTCGTTTTGTAAAGTCCAGTGATAGTGACATTCAAAAGCTGGTCGCAAATGCCGTTCCGGAGAGTACAAAAAAGTCAACAAAATATACTGTCAACGTCTTTGATGGTGAAGAAAGTTACGAGTTCTCTTACAGGTTTAAAATTAATTGGAAGGTTATGAAATAAATAAACCGCTTTCTGGCTTGCTGGCATGTCGGCTGATAGTGTCCTTGGCTGAGAGATCGTCCTCAAAATTTCACATTTGCCCTCGAAGCTTCGCTTCTGAGCCAAATATCCATTTTTCGGACAGCCTCTCAGCCGCGGACATTATCAGCCGACATACCAGCCGCCTGAAGGGGTTTTGTTTACTAAATATTGTCAGAAATAAATTATTTGGGGGAGGGGGCCCTTAGTTATTCAGCTTGTGTGGTGTATTATTCACCTTAGTACACAGGTAAACCCAGGCTCCCTATTTCTATCAAGATACTACTACAATAGAGGGCCCAGTTGCTCGAGAGGTGGATCAACCTTCACATCAACCTTCCAAACCTGGCTTTTCGAAAATGGCGGTTGAACTCGGGACGCCTGGTGACGAGTAAACTATCCTCTATTGGTCACCAGGCGTCACAGCTTCGGTAAACAGTTCATGCGCATGAGTTAAGTCAACAACAGTGATAATAGTTTTTTACAGATCCTTTACGAGCTTTTAAACGTGGCAGGTAAGATCTTCTCTCAAACAAATGTGAGTAATAGTGAAAAGCCTCAGGAGGATCACCATAAAATCGTTTGATTCCGTAAACCAAATATTTTGAGGTTATCGTCTTAGATGGAAAAGATGCACACAAGAATCTGTCAATGCCAGCACCGGGTTAATCGGGGTAAGCGTAGGGACCTTTGTCTGGGCCTGTGTTCGCTTTTTTACCGAGATGTAGAATTTTGGCAGACACATGCTTAATTCATGTTTTTTTTTTGGTCCATCTTTTCGTTGTCTGTGTGATTCGTTTTGTTGCGAAAACAAGGCTTCCGCTTATTTACAAACTTGTTGCAGTCGGTGCTCAATCAGACTTACTAGTATTACTGACTAGGCCGATTATTAGCAAGAGCAAAATTCACAAATACAATTTTTAATCACCTTTAGCGTTCTTCACAAAAATTTCCTGTTTTCTTTGGCTTAAGGTTATAGCATTTCCACTTCATATGGTTTTTTGAATCGCTTCCGAACACGACTGAATCTAAGCCGGCCATCTTGCTTGTCTTGTCGCTCAAGCATTATTCACTCGCTAGGAGGTGGATAATTATTCTCCGAAAATACGGTAAGTAACGGTATATACCACACGAACGAATAGCTAGTGAACCAAAAATCTACGTTATTTTCCGATAATACGCCGAATGATGAAAATCTCAGTAGCCGCACGAATAGCAGCATATCGCATGTGACTTCTTCTTGTGTAGAAATTGTTTATTGTGCTGGTCGTTTGATTTCTTCAGTTGGTGTTTTCAAATTCGTCAAGTTTCATTTTTACAAAAACTTGAAAACCGTTGATTGTGCTCGACATATAAAACGTAAGCAAAGCATTTTATCTTGATTGGTCTCCATGTCTACACCATACCGAATAGCTCTTGCACCGTCACGAAAAACAGACAGCGCTTTTGTTCACAGATAAAGCGTTGATTTCGGCCTGGTTTCTGCAACGGAGAGAACCTGCGGCGCTTCGATCCTGAAATTAAATCGTCACGTATCCAGAGGGTGTTCGTGCCACTCTTTGGGCCAGTATTCAGCACAGGTATTCGAACTGTAAGAGCGAGGATTGAAACTCACTTTTTGAGCAACCCTCCAGTACGAGCCGTTAGGGGGCTTTAGCAATGAGGACCACAACGGCAACGACAACGTCACTTCTAAATAGGAATTTGCGCCGTTGTAACCACTACGCGATTATTCCAACTCCTTCAAAAAGAAACTGGTATGAACGGTGTTCAAGTTTGGAGAAATAAATAAAAACTCAAGGTCGTGTGCTGACGTTCTCCCCAAGATTCTGGTCTTTTGATGTTGTTGTTTTGCAGAGGATGGCAAAGAAGTGTACCATATTGTAAAACGCACGTGAAAAGCGTGCAGAACGATTGTTTTTACTAATGAAACCTACTGTTTTGCCTCGTTGCCGTTGCCGCTGCCGTCTTCGTTGCTAAGGGCTGGTTTTCACTGGCGCATAAGCACAAGTATAAACATAAGCATAAACACTCGCATAAGAAAGTGAGAACACCCAGGACATAAGCACAAGAAGAACGAGCAGAGTTCGTTCTTCTTATGCTTATGTTTATGTCGCAGTGTCGCAGTGGGAACGGACGTGAAATTAGCATAAGCACAAGCGCTAAAATTAACAGTAGCTCGTATTTCTTCCGCCGTTACTGCGCTTGCGTATGCCTCACTTTCTCGTGTTTATTTCGCGTGTGGAAACGTCGTAGAGATATGCTTGTGCTTATGCCTATGCTTATGCGCTAGTGAAAACTAGCCTTTAAAGTTCCATAAGGTGCTATATGAACGACTTGTTCCATTTCTGTTCATACCAGGCTGGAGTATTTTTCATGCCGACAAGATAGGCAAGCCGGTGTAGTGTAAACATAGCCGGGTCGCCAGTGAACTTCCCATTTAAAATCTGGCAAACCAAACTGTGATGAATTCTTCTTGATTTTGTGAAACAGAATAGAAAAAAATTTCTTTTCAGTAACCGAAGCGAAAAACGGGAAGCCATTTTTGTTTCTGTCTTGAATGGTACATGCTATCCAACTTTAATCTAGCCAAGTCCAAAATGGACAAAAAGTATTTGCTTTTGGGTGGAAACCTTTGTATGTCTAAAACCACTCCTTTTATTAATGTAATTATTGGTCAAAATGGCCTATGTACAAGCTCACACAGTGTGTTGAACTGCTATTTTCACAAATTTTGTATGATGAGGTGGAGCATCAATTCATGAAGAAGAAAAAAAGTTGACATTTGGAGATTAAAGGTTTCTGCCCAACAGCAATGAAGTACAGCACAGCAGCATTGCATTTCCATCAATCCAGTCCACGCTAGATTTTCAATCTGGTATAGAATCTGGTTATTATGCAAAAGCATTAAGGTTAACTGGTTTATTGCAACACTTGATACAACCTGTCAACCATGATTCAAACTTCCAATACTTGTTAACCTAAATTAGTCTGTTAAGACTAATACCTTTTTCCATTTATTAAAACTGACAAAAACTAGACTAAAACCTTTTTGAGTTTTCGTCGACTAAAACTAGACTAAAACTATCACATATAGAAATGACTAAAATGGAACCAAAACTAATCAGCATTTTCGTCCAAAAGACTCAGACTAAGACTAAAACTCTGAGATGGCTGCCAAAAATAACACTGCAGCTCTGTTCTGCTTAAGTGCCTATTCCAAACCCCATGGGTAATGATTCATTATGATGGCTTACACTTGACTAGTAATGCTCCGGCTATGTGGGTCTGACTTTTCGAGAATATCAATCCAAAAATTGCTCGGTTTGTGAAAATATCTTCCAAAAAAAAAGTACTTAAGTTGTACAGTCCTCCTGCGGGACTCATTGGCACGTTAAAACCCTAACCCTAACCCTACTGTTTGCCTCCGCTGCACACTTGTTGGGGGCGGGATAGATGGCTCTCCGCATCTAACAGGAAAAAAATTGATTGGCTTCTAAATGGCGTTCCTGCTATTGACTTTCAACTTAATGTAAACCTACCTGTTTCATGCTGTTCAGTCTTTTATCTCTCAATCAAACCGTTTCTCGTAATTGAATTTATTTATTTTTCTATTTATTATTATTATTATTATTTTCTTTTTTTTGGGTGGGGGGGAGTTGCGTGTTTCTTGTCTTTGTCTGTTTGTTTTATTTCCGTTTTTTGTCTCTGACTGTGATGTTAAGATAGTAATCAATGTAAACGGCGTTAGCTCTCGCGATGAGCACTGCGTGCTCTTAGAGCAAATGCTAGAAAATAAAAATATTGTTTAAATTAAAAAAGAAAGCACAAAAGCAAATTAAGAGCAAACGGCAATGAAATCATGTCTATTACTCATCCTTGATGAAAACGTGCATGAAACTGCAAAATTGATGGTTTTGACTTCAGCTAATTCTGAAGTTTGTTATTTTACGAACACGGGTTTAACAGGCGGTGTATCTATACGGGAATCAGGCCAAAAAAACAAGGCAAAAGCGATTAATTGAAACCCCAAATTGTCCGTTTCTTGTGAAAAGAAATATACATTCGCCTTAGAGGATATGCACTGAACATGTCGCTCCTAACTGAACATTAAACAAATTGGCTTCAGTTTCTTTATGCGTCTGTCCAGCTATTGATCACAAATTGTGTCATAACATTGCAAGTGCTATCGAGCCGCAACAAACTTTGACCAAGTTATGACGAACTGGAAGAAGCAAAAAATTTTCGGGGATTTTCTTACTCGGAAAGAAGCACTAGAGACTTGGAAATGTTTCCAAACTTTCGCCGATGGCGTAAGCTCCTTGTGAACTTTATGTTTCAGTGCTCTTATTGAAAATACAAATGAACCAGTCAGCGCGAGAGAAATGTCACAGTTATTGGTCAGTGTTTATTAGCAGTTATTTAGGTGAAACATAAATGACCTTTGGCGGAAACTTTACACCTGTATTCTTGGCGCTATGATACCTTTTTTACCTTTAAAACAAAGGCGTATTCTGAAGGCGTATCCAGTTTAGTCTCAGTTCGGGTGTATTAGCCAATCCGCCTCCAAATCTACGCCCGAGGGGACTCTGCCTTTAATGTTAATTCATATCAAATTTACCATTGTTGGTGGTAGCGGGAGCCAACAAGTAGGAGCGACCAGCACAGGAATGGACCAGGATAAAAAAAAATAATGCGCAAAAATCATGGCATAATAATGAGCCGTCAGTAGCTGTCATGTTAGACTTCCTATGTTTTTTAGCGCGCGAAATGACGTCCCAAAAATCGCTCCCTCTACTCCTGGCGTACGAACTAAGTGGTCAAGATGAACGTCCCTACTTATGGTCTCCTGATGATAGATCAAGGAATGAGAGGCAATAAAGAAAGCTTATTCTGAAATTCGTAAATAACAGTATGGGCTTATGTGCATTTAAGGGTCAGTTGATGAGGATTGGTTGAGTTACTTCAATCAGCGACTCTTTTCTTGTTATTTTGACATTGTATGTTGTTAAATTGTCCACCACAGGTGAACCACAGAAGCCTGATCTGTGTTCCTTTGTGCTCGAGGGAGATGGCAAATACCGCTGGGCATGTGAGCAAAGAGGTCAGTGTAGTCTCTCTTTAATCAACAATTCGTTCATTTTTTACGCATGCATATATATAGCCCTATGTGGTAAGGACCGTGAACTTTGAAAGGGCGGACATTTTTACACGCGGGCATTTATCCATTTTTCTCAGCATCTTGTACATTGTTCACACAAAGTAGAAGTAGTACACTCGAACCCCCTTCGCGACCAGCTCTAATAAGAGGCCGGTTCTCCAAAGTACCTAAAGTTTGTGGTAATCCGAACGGCACGACTTTACAAGAGTGGGTGAGTGGGTCGTTCCTCACTCTGTCCGCTGAAGAGGAAAACTGAATGCGAAACGAGAGGTTTTGTGTTTTATACATCATCTGATTACGTTATCCTCGTGAGAATGCCCCCATGGATGTTTCTAAAGAATATGATACTCTCCGCAGTTACCATATGCCAGTTACCCAAAAGTTAGATGCCTGTTAACCGATCCATCCTCGGAGACCCAGGGAAAGATTTCAGGAAGAGGAAATGAGCAGAAACAATCGGTTGAGAAAATTTTTTGCCCCACCATTTTTCCTTACTTTTCGAGCAAGCTCTCCAGTGAGTCATGTCAACTGCAAAGCCGCAGGAAGCTTGGGGTGGGAAAGAAGACCACCTCTCTTTGAATTCCGATTCTCGTAAGGTGGCAAGTAGTCATTTCCAGCGTATCAAATAGCAACCAATAGAATGAAAGAAAGGTGTCAACAAGTTTTGCTTCGTTTGGTCACCAAACGTCACAATTATTTATTGATTGTAATAAATAACTGTAAATATTTGTAATCAGTTTACTCATGTTCAGTGTTCATCATGAAAACTTGCAAGGCGGGTGGGGTAAAACATAAGATTAAACTTCACTACGGCTAAGATAACAATTTAACTATATACAATACTCGAAAATACAGTGCAGAAAGTGGAAGAAGAAAATCTCCATATTACAAAGTTTCAAACTAATACAGTCGAACCTCTCTAATACGGACACCAAAGGGAGAGACCAAAGTGTCCGTATTCCGTATTATAGAGATCACCAAGATTGCATCATTTTTAAGACTCCACCGACAGTTTTAAGCCTTCAGTAACATTGACACATTGATTTGTACATCTCAGTTACAGTGCATACTTTATACGAATCAGTTATTTGAAACGAAAGGAACTACGTACAACGCAATGCTGCACCTAAAAAGGTAATAATAAAAGTACAGTTCTGAAAAACGTCATTCCGTAGTTTACAAGTGCAGCGAACAGTAACCAGAGTAATTTTTTTTAACCTTTATGTTCTGTAATCATTTAAGCTTTAAAATAGTCTGTAATGTTCTTCTGGACGGCTTTCGCAAGTCGTTGTTTGCTATACAGCGAGTGGGCTTTTGAAATCACCTTGCATAGCTCGTCAGATAAATGGGATTAACCCTGTGCCGTGAAAAAATCAGACACATCGTTAAGTTCCGACAGAACTTCACTAAATGACTTTACTTTTAGCGATTCTGGCTGTAAGTCATCAACTTCCAAGATTTCTTCATCGTCGCTGCCTTTTTGCTCCCAGTTTTCATTGAATTCTTGGCCGACTGGAAGAAGACTCTCGTTTGCAATAGCTTCATTTGCTGACGTTGCAGTGTCACCACATGACTCTTTCAGTAACACATCAACCTGCGAAGCATCATCTTCCAGTTCTGAAAACGGATCCTCGTCACTTGGTCGGAGCTTGGCAAACACTTTCCCTTTTTTTTTTCTATTTGGCCACATGTTATGGTATTTTATTTTAATTTTCAAAACTCCAATTGAAGATGAGTGAACAAAACGTTGATGTTCACGTAATCACAAACTCGTGCACAAAACTATATGTCAACACCGGATCACCGGAGTGTCCGTAATAAAGAGGTTAAGTTTATATGACTTTGCTCTCTGGAGCCGAGATTTAGTGTCGGTTGTCCGTATTAGAGAGGGTCCGTATTATAGAGGGTTTCCTTTAAGAAAATGAGAGAGAATTTTTTTTCGGGACAAAGGGGAATGTCCGTAATAAAGAGGTGTCCGTATTAGAGAGGTGTCCGTAGGGAGAGGTTCGACTGTATCTCGATTTAAATTAATAAATGTACTTAATAAATTTTGGGCATTTTTAAAAATTTATCCATTAACATGGGCATATCAAAATATTTAAAAGAAGCTCATGTAATGAAGCCTTGGATTTGAGTTTAGCAAGGGCTCGAATACTTTGGGCGAATACTGTTCAACCTAACCTCCTGGCACCAATTCTTGAAAAGAGTTTTTCACATGATTTGTCCTCGAGTACTCATGGTAGAAATTACCAGCATCTAAAAATGGAGTATTGTAACGGTGTCTTCGCATGGGATGGAGGAATAGGCTAGACGTAGGTGTAGGTATAGGATTGTTAGAGAAATCATGCGTGATGGTACAGACTGACTTACAATACTGAAAATTTAATGGAATATTATAGAGATTAAATAACGGATCCGCGTGCGATCTATAAGAAGCAACGTAGATCATGCGAAGTATGCGTTTTGCATTTGCATTTTCCAAGGCGGCTTCGGCGAGCAGTTTTAGAATTTTAGGGAAGGACGCACTTCATTAGGGCTTATTGTAATTTGCGAAACGAAATGGAAAATCTCGCAAAGTACAGATTTTCCATTTCGTTCCATTTCGTTTCGCAAGGTAAAATAAGCCCTTCAGTAATGGGAAAAAAAGCTCTGTGGCGCACGTGAACGGAATCATTTGCAACCGTACTTTTATTATATTGAAAAACAAAAGCAACTTCGCTCCCAGGGTCTTTCATCTCCCTACTTTAGGAGTGGTGAGATTGAATACGCTTGGAACCAGGTTGGAGAAACACGCTGGCCGTTCGGACTTGGTTCTAAACCTATAACGTGGAAATAACGGGGTGCATCCTGTGGTAGGTGCATCTTCTTGTTGTTGGTTGTTGCTGAATGATTGGCATGCACAAGAAGCAAGAATTAGGTCATTAGGAGTGACCTCGTGAATGCCACTTTAACCAAATGCATCACAGTGGTACGCAAAACCCGAAAGACCAACTCGATTGAATGCGTAGTCGAGGATCTATTGTATACCGGACTGAATGCACACTAAAGTCCCTCAGTGGAAGAGTACGATAAGCGCTTTGGAGGAGTTACGTTGGGCAGACGTTTAACGAAGAACACTAGTGTGAAGGAATCGTGCAGGGACCAAGCAGGATAATAAGCCATGAAGGATAGCATTTCTTATCTTATCGGAAGAGAAATTCTTACTTGATGTATTTGAATCACTTTTTCTTATTCTTCTTATCGGAGCAGTTGAATTTTAGGAGAGGATCAGTGACCTCCTTCAACCGCATCTCCCGATGCGGAGATCGGCCTGGCAATTCGTTGTTGTCAAACTTTTGCATTTTATGACTGGTGTTTTGGGAGGTAAGATTCACTCAACATGGGTTCACTCAACAGGGTTCACTTTAATGGCGGATCACATGATCTACACATGACGTCACGAGACTCATGCCATTCCTTCCTTCCTTGAGGGGAAAAAAGTCTATCATACAAAACCAATAAAATTCAGAATAAAAAACAACAAGGAAAAAAAAAGAAAACAATAACATTAACGTTCAAAATAGTTAACTGTTCAACGTTCTTTATCACATATGTTCAATAAGGCGTTGAGGACGTTTTCTCACTCGTTGCGGGTAACGTCTTGTGGGAGTGGCTGGTTTCGTAGCCTGGGAACACTGTGCCTGTGGACTTGCTATCTAATTCACATTGGACATTTCTTTCGAAACTTTTAGTTCAGGTGAAACTTGACTGTCGTGTGGCTTAGCTAACTTTAGATCTGGCTTACAGGCTGGTGGTATGTGATCGGCGGTTAGTTAGGCTCAAGGATAGGTGAGCTGACTGGAAATGACTGAGGCAGTACATCCTCGGTATCCCCCTGTCTCTTTAGTTGTAATGTCGTTCCAGATAGATCTTTCAGCTGATTAATATGACGTGTCCATAAACAACATTCCGCTTGTACACGGTACGTAACTGGACCCAACTTTGACATGATGACCCCTTTGGTCCAGGATCTCGACTTTTCCTATAATCTTGGACTAAAACTGGATCTCCAACACTCAGCTGTCTCTTTGGTGTAGTTGATTTCAACTTCATTGGCTTGGCAACTTTCTTCCTAAGATCTGGGCGTAACACATCCAGTCTGGTGCGTAATCTGCGATTCATAAGCGATTTCGCTGGCGTACATCCCGTTGCAGTATGTGGAGTAGTGCAATAGCTCAATAGGAATGAGCACATCTGTGCCAAGGTGCCAGGATCCTCCTTGGCTGCTCGCGTGGCTTATTTAAAAGTTCGGACTGCTCTTTCGGCTTCGCCATTCGAAGCAGGGTGATAAGGTGCACTCAAAATGTGTTTGATGTAGTTAAATTTGACAAAAAACCTCAGACCATTATCACATATAATATCTTCTGGGAGACCGTGGGTAGCGAAAACAGCACGCAAAACTTGTACTGTCGCTTTTGCAGTAGTACTGGACATGTGTACCACTTCCAGCCATTTGGACTTTGCATCAATGATAACAAAGAAAGACTCGCCCTGAAATGGGCTGCATCATGGACTCGTTGCCAGGGTCGGTGTGGCCAAATCCACGGGCTGTCTTTAATACGCGGTGGTTTGCCAGGTGTGGTTTGACACTCTTCGCAGCTCCTCACCAAAAGTTCTATGTCAGTGTCCAAGGTGGTCCACCAGACATGTAAACGAGCCAACGCCTTCATACGCACAATATGCCAGGGTGGTTGAGGTGTAGTTCTGCCAACAATGCTTCTTGACGTTTCGCGGAAATTACAACGCGTGTTCCTCTCAGCAGGCATCCGTCTTCCACTGAGAACTCGTTTGGCTTGGATAGTAGCTTTTAAAATCATCGGGAACTTCTTGTTGGCAAGACCATCCGTAAAGAGTGAAGTGTAGTACTCTTGATAGTACTGGATCACGTGCAGTATCATCTTGGAGAAGTTTGGCATTAATGGACACTCGGGCTACTTGAAGTTTGTTAATTTCTTCCGCTTCCTGTGCGAAATTTAGTTCATCACTCCTGTTCTCACAGGGCAATCGGGACAATGCGTCTGCATTTGCATTCTGCTTGGATGAACGGTACTTGATTTCATACTAGTATGCTGAAAGCTGTATCGCCCATCTTTGAAAACGTGATGCTGCTTTGGATGGTATTCCTTTCTTGGAGCCAAAAAGCAATGTTGGCGGCTGATGATCTGTCAACAGCGTGAATGTACGGCCATATAAGAATTGTTGGAACTTGCGTATTCCACAAATGATGGCGAATGCTTCCTTTTCAATGAATAATAGCGAATAGCGGTGGGCATCGGATACTCAAGTACATCCAAATACTGATTCAAAGTCACCTTCAAATCACCACAAATTCTGACTGTTCCATCTGGTTTAAGAACCGGTACAATGGGCGTAGCCCAATCAAAGCTTTCCCCTTTCTTTAACACTCCTTCATTCTCGAGACGTTTAATCTCCGCTTCAACCTTATCTCTGAGTGCAAATGGTACTGAAAGTACTGTGGCTGTGCATTCTCTTTTACTTTCAGTTCAGCAGTGAATCCCATAATGGTGCCTAAATAATCATCAAACAGCCTTGGGTAACATCGAACTATATCCTCCAGTTTAGGTTTTGGAGGGGTGACTTGTTGGAAGTTACTAATTTGGTGCCAACCTAGCTTGATTTTCGACAACCAATCACCTCCCATGAGTGCAAGACCTTTCCCTTTGGCGACAATAATGGACAAATTAACTTCTTGAGACTGGTACTGAACAGGAACAGTGGCTTCACCAACTATGGGTATAGCATGACCAGAATAGCTTTTCAGTGTCACACTGGACTTTTTGTAAGGGGACTGATCCCAACTCTCCTTTCCACATTTCGTCCGGAGTTGTTGTTACTGATGATCCTGTGTCCAATTCCTAGTGACAAGGAACTTACATTGTTAATTTTCAGTGAAACCAAAATTTCGTCTGCTTTTCTACTGGAAGAATTTCTTATGGCAAACATGGGCCCATCACTGTGAGATTCGCCCCTTGAGGTACTCTCTTCATTCACAGATGCTTCAGTACTCGCTTGAATGCTTCAGTACTCGCTTGAATGTCTACAAATTTAATTCTGGAATTTTTTTTTTTTAACACTCCAGGGTTTCGTACTGTCAGCCTGTTTAGGTTTTCTAGGAGCTGAGGATTTACCAGAACATTTCTGAGGGCATTTTGGACTTATGTGGCCCTTTTTCTTGCGAATATGGCATTCAGAGTTCTTATGAAAACAGCTATCTGGATGATGGTTTTGTTTACCACCGAGAACACTCTTGAAATTCAACTTCGTGCACTTGCTTATCACCTGAAATCTGAGTAATTTCCTTATCAGTCAACAGATTTCTTCTGATTGTTTGGGAAGTTAACCGCACGCTAGTCTTCATGTCGGTATCCACCAAATTCACTAGTTTCGGCCAACTTTTGCAACCTAGCTAAAAATTATCTGATTGCTAACCTTCTTCTCGGTTGCATTTATGAAACTTGTACCTTTCGGCTATTATAATTGGCTTCGGCGTTAAATGTCGTCCCATAATTTCCACAATCTCCGGAAAAGATAACTCCGTTGTCTAGTCGGTGTTGTTAAACTCTTCAACAATGCATACATTCCACCGATCAAAGTAAGTAAACTCGCGGCTTTTTTGTCGTCGGGAACATTGTTTATCACGAAAAACATCGCAAGACGCTCAACATACGTCGACCACTCTTCAACTTTCGGGTCAAACGCTTCCATTTGGCCGAAATAACTCGCCATAGCAGGACTGTTCTGGCTTGAACTCGCTCCTTGGTGTTCGGCTCTCTGGGAACTTTATTCGATGGACATTTTCCCATCCCCTGCATCCTCTTCGCCAAGTTGTGGTGTTTTGGGAGTTAAGGATCGCTCAACGTGTTTTTTTTTGCCACTATCGGTGAGAAGCTGAACAATCTGCTACCGCCCCCAGTCACTACCCACCCAGTCCCTGACGGTCTGGCACTTGGAGAAGTACCCCAACTGTCCGAGTTCCATCTATCTGAAATCGCAGTGAAAAGAAAAGTGAGGGAACTCCAGGTTAAGAAGTCTATGGGGCCTGAGAGGCCTTAAAGATAGCGAATTGGCATCCACTCTGCTACAAATATAAGATTGCATTAGTAAAACTGATACACAAGGCTCACTGGGAAAATCTGCCTTTGCCATTATGTGACAATATAATCTGTAGACGAACATCGAAATATCCGTCTAGGACACCTGACTCTGTCTGTGTACCTCGCTTCAATTCAAGATTTGTCCATTTTTCGATTAGATATAGAGGTGCGGCTCTATGGAATAACACCTTGGCCAACGATCATTCAATTGTAAACGCGAGTTGTAAAACTGTGTCAACCAAGTTGAAAGATAATGCAAGTTTCTTAAATTTTAATTTTTATGCTACGTCAATTTCTACTACAGAGTTTAGTGATCATGATTATGTATACTTTTAACTGACATGTATCTTACATATACAATCGTAATTGCCATTTAGTTTTAGCTCTCTTACACCATAGGGATTTTTAGTTTAGGCGTATAATAGTATGAAATTTAAGGGAATCTTATCTTATTTGTAAATACACGACCCCATAAGCTTACAGCTTTAAACATTATCGTGTTTAAATAAAGGTATATCTATCTATCTATCTAACGTGGGTTCGCTCGACGGGGTTCACTTTAATGACGGATCACGTGATCTACACATGACGTCATAACTCTCATTAGTCATTTTCTTGGCAATAAGGACAATGACATGATGTGCTTTACAATTCCCGCACGATTGTTAACGTAAACAAGGATTGAATTTTGGCGTAAGCATAACTTGACCTCCCATAACTGTGCATGTCTATTTACTTTTGTCTACTTGGTGATGTTTATAGGAGCTTCGTTGTAGATAAGAAGAATAAATTTGTCCATTCTTCCCACCGTATTCGATGGTAATTGGTCCGCTTTACCTCC
>BLFK01000704.1:6922518-6934708 GCA_014634185.1 Astreopora myriophthalma | reverse complement strand
CTTACAGCTTTAAACATTATCGTGTTTAAATAAAGGTATATCTATCTATCTATCTAACGTGGGTTCGCTCGACGGGGTTCACTTTAATGACGGATCACGTGATCTACACATGACGTCATAACTCTCATTAGTCATTTTCTTGGCAATAAGGACAATGACATGATGTGCTTTACAATTCCCGCACGATTGTTAACGTAAACAAGGATTGAATTTTGGCGTAAGCATAACTTGACCTCCCATAACTGTGCATGTCTATTTACTTTTGTCTACTTGGTGATGTCTATAGGAGCTTCGTTGTAGATAAGAAGAATAAATTTGTCCATTCTTCCCACCGTATTCGATGGTAATTGGTCCGCTTTACCTCCATCGTTGATAAACATCAGGGTTATTTCATTGTTTATCTTTCGTTGTTGTTGTTGTTTTTTTTTTCATTGTTGCGGTAACGTTTTCCGCGTCTTCTCAAATTCCCACCATCGAGGAAAGGGTAGGTAGGACTTGGTTTGGGCGTTCATCTGTCGGAAGACCCGAGAATCAACTATAACACAGACGTTTAATCTTTCATGTTGTTAGGGCAATGCAAATCTGTCGAGTTCAAGACGAAACTAGTACTTTCAAACTGAACTAAGTCGTCTTCGATATGCCCTGAGCTTCAGCAACAAAAGCTATTCTATCGCTGAGGTAGCTGCTGCAAAACAAAGTGAACGTTTCTATTTCAAGATTTTAATCTGGCGGATCTCTGCCTTTGAGAGATAGAGACCTGTCGCAATCCAAACGGCT
Organism: Astreopora myriophthalma; assembly: GCA_014634185.1. NCBI lineage: Eukaryota > Metazoa > Cnidaria > Anthozoa > Scleractinia > Acroporidae > Astreopora > Astreopora myriophthalma. The sequence continues at coordinate 6,933,931 of BLFK01000704.1, read as the reverse complement.
TATTATTGCGGTCGCATTCGCATTTAGGCTAAAGGTATCTGTTTCGAGAGTTTTTACAAGTATAGTGGAGTCATGCCCCGTCCTAGACATTGCGTGATTATGTAAAAATTGTAATAAGCTAATGTTATTGGGTTAGTCGAGCCAGGATTTAAAAGCCGTGCCACTTCGGAAAGAGAGGGAGCGGCAAATTAGCGTATCGAATGTCCATCGCTGATCGTGTATTTGCCCCCTGTGGCAACCCGCGTCGTCTACACCAGGGCTTTTGGACTGTAGGCATGTTTTCTGAAGACTGATCTAAATGAATAATGGGAATCTTCAGATGGGAAAATAAGTCCACCAACCTTCTTGTGTCTCTTGTCATATCCAGTTATATTAACATTTGTCTTGGTGGAATTCAGGACGCTGAGTCACGAGAGCCTCCCCGAATGGAACGCTTCAAACGTAAGTTCCAATCTCCTGTTTCTCTGGAACTTCAATCGAAAAGGGTCCTGGCCCGGAATGGAATTTTGTTAAAACGGTCTAAAATGTCACCAGGAAAAAAAAAAGTACAAGGTATTTAGGGAATCCTCAGCACCTTTCACTTCAACTGTCGCATAGCGTCAATAGGTAGAAGTGTAGTGTAAACTGCAACAAGCACTGGAAGTGCTGAGTATTCTTACCAGTTTCGAACAGTCGCGAAGAATGCATGCGTCTGCAGACTAAAGAAATTAAAATCTCAATCCACCTCGATATTTTTCGTATTTATCGTTCTTTGTAGTGCTCTGGGATTCGTCCAGAGGTTCGCAAAGTTTGTGTAAACATATTACTTTTAGTTTAATTTAACAAAACAGGGAGGCGTGCCCTTTCAGAGAAAGGTAAACTTAATAGTGTTCATAAGTGGCTGAGCCTGTTCACAATGTGAGTGTGGTGTTTCTTGTCAACCTTTCGTAGTGACCTCAGATGACTGTTGTGAAATATTGCCTATAATATATATCCTAGACTCTGGGTCTACCTTCAGTGCAAGAACTACAGTACAAGAACATCGGAACGACGAAAAAATTATGGCATCATTCTTGGGCCCAGTTAATTTCTTAGTCATCGACAGAGTGTATTGAGCTTGAGTGTATTTAGTTTGTACTCTTCACAGGCGTAGAGGTCTAGGCAGACTACAGCCAATTTTATTCTCATGCTCGTTTTTTGAAATCTTATTAGTTGAAGGGCATTGCAATTTCTCAAAAATATCGTCTCGTAGTTTCTGAAGTGGCTCCGTGACTTAGCCCATTGTGCTGACCATGTCATTGCCATGGCGCTTATCAAAATGGCTAAGAAATGACTGACCTTCTAGCATACTTTGATAAAGCACAGAGCGTTATTGACTTGGGTGATTTTATCTGGCAGGCACTGACTACTAATTTGCTGTTTTGTATCGACGTTAGTTTATTGCCTCTTTTTACGTTCTAGCACAATTCTTTGCTTCTCTTGGACACTCGTTGATCATTATTGCTATGAAATATTTTGCTACTTTGATTTTCCTGAGATGAACTGTTAGCAGCTGTTAAATTGAGGGCCAATTAGTATGTCATTGTTTACGGTGATTCCCTGGTTTTGGATTGCGCATCTATTACTGCTCTGACAATTTCTTGCGTTACCGTATTTTCTCGATTAAACGGCGGCCTCGTATAGACGCCGTGTCAAAACTGTCTAATAATCTTAAAATCGATCGTGTTTCATTCCGCATTACTTACGCACTTTCTGTCGTGTATTATAAAGTTCTTCTCAAGCTGTTTTTGATCTATCATGGGTTTTTGTGGTTACAGTTTGAGCTGTAACATCTTTTTCGTTTATAAGTTGCATCACTGCGTTGAATCACGTTACATTGTCGACCCCACAGGCCATTTGGTACCTGAGTGAACTCTCCACGAGTTCTTGTAGCTCAGTAGTTAGAGCATTCGACCGGTGTTATGGAGGTCGTAGGTTCGATTCCTGCCTTGGATGCTAATTTCCTTTTTAGTTGCCATACAGCTAGCATGTCCTCTTTATCATCGGGTTGTAAGTGAAATGTCCGTAAGAGCATAATTCGTTAAGGTGACGGAAAGGCGAGGATTACAGTCATTATTTCGTCGATTGGCCCGAAGTATTCTTGTGACAGGCGTTTTCGCCATGGCCCTGTGAACGAAATGTACCTAAAGTATATCGATTGAAACATCAAAGTTGCGTTCCATGTAATGGCCTACGTCTCCGGATGTCAGTTCTGGCTGTACTTTCCTTCAAAGAGTCATTAATAATTCATGAACGTAACAGCCTATCAATTCACCTTTAAAACGTCAGGTGCATGACCTTTAAAACCCGGTAAAACGCTCATCGTACTAATACTAGCAAGGCTGCGTGCAAGCGAGCGAAACAACTCCAACATTTTGGCCCAAGAATGTTGGATAGTGTTGGCAGTGGTGTGCAATCGGATGCAACAACTCCCAACAATGTTGGGGCTTGCATTTACATTACAATGATGTATAGTATGGTGCGTAGTTAATGTGTTACTATCTCCATGGAGGCCATGTATAGCGGGTGTGCGTTGCCCCAACATTATTGCGAGAGCCGTGCAAACAGATCCAACGTTGTTTCGCTACGCTTCGGCGAGCACGGAACAAAAAATGTTGGGAGTTGTTGCATCAAAAGTTTCACCGGTTTTAATCTTCGCGCTACAACTCCCAGCGACGTTCAACAGGGTGTGCAAACGGACGCAAAATGTAACACCCAACAATGTTGAAGTGCGTCTGTTTGTTCGCACGGAGCCTAAGGCATAGCTTGTTTTTCTTGTACGCTAATATTTTCCCTTCACAATTTGAACTATTGTTCGGACTCCAGAGGGACACGGTCTTTGTGGAGTGTTTTTGAATTCGTTCAATGAACTCGCAGGCCGTGTTGTATTGGGTCTAAAGCCACTCCGCTTCGCCTCGTGGTTTAAGACCCGGTAAAACAGAAAATGGCACCATCTTTCGAGTGAACAGCACGTGAAATTCCTGAGCTTTACTATTAACAGGTACGTAGATACTAAATAGCATTTTGTGATTGAAAAGTAAAGGCCCGGAAGAACTGATGTGATCTTGCTCCTCCCTAAAAGCCTTGTTGTCTTTATTTCCGGCTCGTGATATTCTGAAATTACCTGCTGGGGAGGAGAGTTGATATAAGCAATTTGTTTCCATTTATGCGTAAACTCGATACTCCAGACACTGACGCCACTGTTTAAAAGTATTTGATCGTTCTTACTTCAAAAGTATGTGATCCATTTGGATCCGAAATAATATTGTAGTTTCCCTTCCTTCGTGTTCGAAAGGTGATTTGCTCGACTAATCCCTTTAAAGGAAGTGGGTTGAGGGGGGGGGCAAACATGTTTGTATTCAAACATGTATACATGTTTGTATTTTCTCCAGTTATCTGCAAGTGCTTATTTGTCATCTGATTTATTCGCGGAAGATGCCCGGGAATTCAACCAAAGCTTGTAGCGTGCATTTTAGACGGCAATTAAGCAACTTAAGGGTTAATGAGCAGGGGATGTCTTCCTACAGTGTTTTCCACAATTCACACCGAGGTTGAGCGTGATAGCGAGAATTTTCAAGTTATGTAGTATCTGCAGAAGCCGAAGCATTAAGCGGATAATAAATATGTTACGCACCTACCAGAACCGGTAAAGACAAGAGTGCGCAAAAGGTCTGTACACTTAAAAACCTATATTGTCTGTAGGTATGAAGTTACGAACACAGAGCCAGCAAGAATTAGCTGCATGCTTTTAGCCTATTAGAATTGAGATAGTGACACCAATTTATAATACTCTTTAACAGAGTTAAGTACTTGGGTTGAAACGGTTAACTGATTTTATCCAGTTTTGGAGTACTTCCTGTGTATTTTGTCGTCTCAGAGAGATTATTTCGCTCAATCCAATGAAGCTTTCCTGACGGGATGTCTCTTCATTCTTTCGCAGGGGCTCCCGACAGCAGTGTTAGAGACATCGATTTGCTTGGAACGATAGGAGAGCCACTTCCGCTCGGGGTCTCCTTTACAGAAGGACCCTACAAAATCCCGGCTTTTAACTTCCGCTCACTTGCAAACGTCGGTCGGTTTGCTCGCTACATTTTCCCAGAGCAGTTTTTTGGGGAATTCTCAGTAACGGTGGCAATCAAACTGAGGAAGGGTCCACGCGCTGTTGTATTTTCCATTTTACCACATTTCCGAAAATACAATGTGATTCTGGGACTGGAGATTATCAATGCCGAGGACGCTACAGTAGTCAGTTTGACCCATGCGAGTGATGAAAAATCCAAAACTGTTTTTGACTTTGAAGTGCCTGACATAAGCAACAAATGGACGTGGCTGGGATTTAGTATACGAAAGGGTGGCGTTACATTTTATTTGGATTGTCGCGAGGCTGAAACAAAGTTTCAGGAGTCTGCCCTTGGCGAGCTAACCCTACCACCCAGGAGTGCATTGTATATTGGTAGACGAGGGTGGAGCCCAGATTCAAGATCCAGCGCATTTAAGGTAACCTTAACTTACTTCCCCGGTTAAGCGAAATGACCCTAGCTTCTTCCAAACAGTCTCTCACTCTTTCGAGCAAAGTTTAAATCTTAGATTTTCAGAATAAGTTACTGGCTATTCTCCTTTGACGTCTTCCCCCTGCCTTGATCGCCAAGGTTGATCGGAGGAGGCAAAATTCCTGGTTCTTTGCTCATCCTACATTTGAGTGGGTTTCAGGTCCGACAGACGATTTAGGTGAATATATGGAAGGCCATTCCTTTCTAAGGGAAATCCTTTTCGTGATCTGATCCCGCGAGGCTTGCTCAGTTGTATAACCAAGAAATTGTCCTTCACAGAAAATAAGCAAGAAAAGATTTTTTTCTTTGAAATTGACACACAGTGACTCTCCATACAGTCTTTGTATGCAATGGTGTTGGAACACATGCGTCCCAGCACCATTGCAAACAAGAGATACCCGGGCACGATACTAGGTCCTGCAAAGTGGAGCAAACATCAGGGAAAATTGATTGATTGATTGATTGATTGACTGATTGATTGATTGATTGATTGATTAATTAATTGATCAAGTTTATCAACACTGGCCTCGGGTCTATATTCAACAATTAACTAATTGAAATAAACTACAATTTAAACTACAATTATAAAAACTGAACATCATACAAAGTCAATTAAAAAGGCTAAGTAACACTTTTACATTCATCCTACACTTCCTAAAACTACATCATAAGCCGTCAAAAGTAAAATTGAAGCCAGAAGAAGAAGGCCTTCTTGAAAGCGACTCAAGAAAATCTGAATTTCTAATTTCTTCGGGTATTTGATTGCATAATAACGCGCCGCTATAACAAAAACTTGTCTATCCGCCCCCGTTTCGTCTTCCCTAATCGTTGCTAAACTGGAAATTGTGAGACTCGATTAGGTAGTTCTTCTGATACTCGATCGTAGAACGCAACAAATAAGATGGAACGGCAACTCTAATAGTATGAATTCATAACTGCTCTATTCTTAGGGTGATATAGCAGAGCTATCCATGCACAAGGACCCCAGTCAGGCGCAGAAACAGGAGTGCAAGGCAGGTAACTTTGCGGTCCTATCGTCAGAAGTAGTGCTGTCGGTCACTGATAGTGCTGTGTTTGGGATTGTCCTTCTCTTTATCCAGTGGTTCTCTCGGATATTTAAAATTGCTGCATTGGATGGCTTGTTTGAAAGACAGAGAAGAAGTTAACCCTATACCTTCAATTTCAGATAACAATTCCAACGACAACGAACACACCTCTCATGTCCACCGTGCCCAAGGATACTACAACGTTATCAACAACAGCGAAAACACCTATACCACGAATAACATCTCCTAATACGACAACACCATCAGCCGAAACTGTTTTAAGATCAAGTGCAATTGGTTCTGTTGAAGAACAAACGTCAGAGCCAACAACAACACAAAACCGGGATTCCAATATTTTCCACTTGGCCTCAACACAACCGGGAACGACAGCAGAACCCGCGGAGGTAACTGAGTCGCCCTTAGGAAAACAAATTCGATCGACAGAAGTTGAAAGCCCCAAAACTAATGAAAATATTGACGATAAGATAGTAACTGCTAGCGTCAAAATTGTAAAGGGGGAAACTGCTGCGCTCGAAGCAATAACTACAGAGCTGCCAATGGTAGATGAGTCTATGGTTCAGTACACACAAGCACCAGAGAGCAGAGCAACCACAGAAGATGTTGACGTAAGCATTACAAACGAACTGAAGGTGGCATCTGTTGAAGATAATCGAAAAATTACTCAAAAGCCAACGGGAATAGATAGTACACAATTGCAAGCGAGTACTGCTGTAACGGAAAGTACGGATACAGCAAACGTGGAACCTACGACACCAAGCGCTGTGTATCCAGTAGCTACAGTAACAGAAAATATGCAAGATCATACGACAGGGGGTGAGGAGGAAAGCGGGACAGCGACAACTGTAGCTACTACGGACAGCCTTGCATCTAAAGACACATTACCAAGAAGTGAAGTAGTTACTACAGAAGAGGCAAGTGAACCTGCCTCACCATTAACAGCCGACGCAACTGAACGTACTTCGTCCATAACAAAGGCAGCTACAACAATTGAAGACACTACCTATCCAAGTGGAACTACAGCAGATCATGCTACTGAAAATGCCTTATCAACAGGTGCAGCAGCCGCAACAGAGATTTCAACGGTATATGTTTTGTCGACAAATAAAGCAATTACAACAGATCGTTTAATTGGAGATACCTCCTTTGCCACAGAAGCAACGACAGTAGAGGTTCCAGTCGGAGATACTGCAATACCAAATGATGCAGGCTTAACGGAATCTCCAACCGAAGAGAGCGCCATAGCAGTTAATGCAGTTGCAACTGAACCCCCAACGGAAGAAACGTCGTCAAAAAAACACGAAGACACAACAGACCTTTCAGTGGAAGATTCTTCATCAACAAGTGAAGCAGTCACAACGGAAAGCCCAAGTGTAGAAATTTCGTCAACAATTGAAGGAGTTACAACGGAATCTCCAAATAAGGGGGTAGTGCGTGAAGATGTTACTATAGAACTTTCAAATGAAGACAGCTTGCCAAGGGCAGAAGCTGTCAAAACAGACCTTCCATCACAAGATAGTTTATCAACAAGTACAGCCATCTTCACAACGGAACCTTCAACAAATGATAGCTCTATAGATATACAGGAAGTTACGACAAATCTTCCAACTGAAGATACCTTCTCAATAAGTCAAACGGTTACAACACAACTTGCAACCGAGGACACCACCCGTGAAGCCACTACCGTAACTAGAGCTGAAAACACCTTAGTTACAGTGGAAACAACTCCAGCAGAACTTTCATTTAAAGATTTTTCATCCGCAAATGAAGTAGTCAGCACTGTACTTTCAGCTGAAGACGTCTCAGTGACGAGTGAAGCTTTTAAAACAGACCCTGACTCAGTGGAAGATTTTACCTCAACAAGCAAAGCCACCACAACAGAACTTCCAGCAAAAGATAGCCCCACAACAGTTAAAGACCTGATGACAGTCACAGACCCTACAATGGAGTATACCTTATCAGTAGAGGAAGAAACAACAGAACGCCTGACCGCTGACACGTTTTCAAGGAAAACAGCACCACGTGCAACCAGATACACGCCACATGAAGGTGCAACACAGCTTACAACCAAAGAAACGTTATCAACGGCTGTAACAAACCCAACAGTATTTCCAACCGAGGAGAGCACATCAACAAGTGGAACTATTGCGAATGACCCTTCAACCGAAGATGGTTTCTCAACAAGTGACACTGTGTCAACGCTATCTGTGAAACAGCATAGCTCTATATCAGATCAAGGTGTTGCTACAGAACCTCCAACAAAAGGTACTTTAACAAACAATGACGCACGCACTAAAGCATCTGAAGATGCAAGTGAAGCAACTACAGCAGCGCTTCTACCAGATACTTCATCAACTGTGTCAACTACAACACATGTTTCCACTGAAGATGCATTATCAACCGGTGAATTACCTACAACAGAATTTAAAACAGAAGACGTTTTATCAGGAAGTGAAGCATTTACAACAGAACTTGCAACTGGAGACAATTCCTCTACTGCAGCAGAATTTTCGACTGAAGATATTTTATCACCAAATGCGGCAATTACAGCGGAAAACCCTACTCAAAGTACTTCACTAAAAACCAAAGAAAGTACCATACCGTCGCTATCCACGGACAGAGAGGAACTTTCCTCAAGACATGGCTCAGCTTCGTCGTCCCGTGAAGTCAGCACAACGTCTACCGCGGTAGTTCGTTTTTCAGGGAGTCCTAAGGGCATTTTAAGCACGAAACGTTTAATTTCACCTACCCTATCTACGAACAGTATTACGCATCGTACTGAAGATGATGATGACCTCATCGATGACACAGAGGTCATTATCGCAAGAGTTGAAGGGCTCCCCGACAGTTCTACGAGGGAGCCCTCCACTTCCACTCCCAACTTACCCTCTTCCGTTCACGCTTCAGTTGTGAGAGTGGAGGCATTGGTAACAACGTCAAACACGGTCGGTCATAGTGAGGTGAGATTAATGTTGAGCCCCCCAATTTAAAAAAAAAGTGTCAAACCTGGGATATATTATTGTGAAAGCACCCAAGAAAAAGCCACCCCAAGCACAATTAAGGTTAGTACTAGTTCACAGTCTATATATTATTGGCAACAACAATTCTCAGGCTTCAAAGACTGTCTTCTGAGGAGAAAGAGTAACTGTATCAGACGAATCACATCTTCTCAGCGGTTGCATTTTCAACACTCTACATGATGCGTTTGTTCAACATATTTTCCGTTTAGCTGCACATGGTTGATAAGCGCTCTGACTGGGAACACACTAGCTCGATTCACCCATCATGCGTCTGGAATGCCTCCAAAGGCCACCTAATATTGACTTGACCTTTTGATAGTTGTTCATAATGAAAACCTTGTTAGTTTGTTGTTGTTTTTTTTAAATCATAGGTGCAGAACAAAGCCGCCCCCATTGCAGGACCAAAGGGGATCTCAGGTCCTGACAGATCTCCTGGATTACCAGGCCAGAAGGGACAAAAGGGAGACTCTATCGTTGGTCCCCGGGGACCAAGGGGGTTTCGTGGATTTCCCGGTAGCAAAGGAGGTAAACAGAAAATGACTTAACGGCAACTGCGCTTCTAAAGGAAGCCGTCAAGATCCAGCCTTTATGCCTGGTGTTTTTGGCAAAAAAACCAAAACAAAACAATGACGTCTTGAGGGCTGAAAATAGTCTTACATTATAGAAGTCTCTTAATTGGAGCCCTTTTGCCCAGTAGGCCATTTTACAGTTGTTTCCTCAGTGATCTGATCTATGAATGGCAGCGAGATTGCCGGTGATCTCGTATTGATACAGACCGCAATGACTATATCCTGTAAAACGTGATGTTGTAATGCTAAGTAGTCAGGATTTACATCAGAAAAGCAAAGAGGTTTGTATCAAAACAAGGTCACCGGCAGCGTCAATTCTATTCGCAGGCCAGATAACTCAGCCATAACTGTAAAATGGTCTATTTAAATACTGGTTGTGACGTCGACTTATAGATTTGTAAATCGCGATCTACATTCTAGAAACTGCGATATATGTTCATTTCAAGTCTATGTAAGAACAGCCATTTCTAAAGTAAAGAGGAAACTATGTTTGCCAAGTGGCAATTCAGTTCGGTTAATACTTTTTTTTTTCAAGTTACAAAGGCCTTAGTAGTTTTATTCGTCGCTTTTCACAAAGGACATGTCGACTCCAATTGAAATTGATGAACGTTGTAAAGGCATTCCATTTTTTTTAGGTGACTTTTAAGTTGTTGTTGTTGTTGTTTTTAATAGAAAAAGGAAACAAGGGTGATCGTGGTGACCGAGGGTCTAAAGGCGAGCGAGGAAGGCAAGGCCTTCCCGGTCCAGCAATATTCTTTGATTCTGGAGAGGAAGTCTTAAGCGTCAAAGGGCAAAAGGTAAGACCTGCGTTTTGGTGTTCACTGTTCTGAGAAAGGTTGCTAACTAGCTTTGTATTGACGTCATACCTCAAAAGCAAATATTTTTGTACATGCAGAAGTGATTTCGTACGTACAGACGATAGTTTTTGGACATGTAAAAGTTATGTCATACCTACATACAATTGTTTTCGTACATCTAGCATTGACGTCATACCTTCAGACAATAGTTTTTGTACATGTAGTGAGATCATAAGAGTTCTTGTGCGCGCTCCTGTCGGCAGAGGTTTGTGGTAATTGTCGCAATCTCGCTCAACCTTATCCATTAATTGCTAATTGTTTTGCCGGGGATACGTAAGGCATCTTCATCTGGTCGAACTCCCTCGGATCTCGATCTGGAGTTCATTTGAGGCACCCAGTATCAGAAAAAATTGATCGATATATGATATTTCTGGTCAACCAACCTGAGTTTTTCCATTTCGAGGTGTCCACAACAGAACATCACTAGACAATTTTTGCTTACATCTGCGGTAGTGCCCGGCAATTTTCGTATGCTATCTTAAATAAGTTGTTTTGAAATAATGAAATGTTTAGTTAAGTCAATCTTACTGTAGAAGAGAATTGGACTTCCTCAAGTCCATCCTTAGTTTCTTGAATTCCTGTTTCCCACTTATATTGTAGGGCGAGCCAGGAGCAGCATATACATTTGTACGGGAGATCAACTGTACAAAGGTTGGTAAGCAGGAACGTATGCATGGCCAGTGTCAAATTTTCTCCTTATCTCAGTCGTCGACCTCTTTCAACTGCTCCTCTGTGTTCAACGTAGCATTATCCACAGTTCTTCATCTTTATCCATCTCACTTTGCCGCGCCTTGGGTCGGACATAGCGGAGGAGGTTTAGCGTAGTAGTGAGAGCACTCGCCTTTCTTCTCGCCTTGTGTCTCGGGTTCGATACTCGGACTAAGCGCCATTTGTGAGCTGAGTTTGTTGTTTCTCTACTCTGCTCTGTGATTCGATTCCACTTGATTCTTGTAGTGTCCCAAATTAGTACTCTAGAGAAGAAGCTATTGACATTTAAAGTGATAAACTCCATTACATATGCTCCAGGAATGACGCCATTGTAATCGTTTGCAGGGTGAATGTGGACAATATATTCAAGGCCCAAAGGGTGTAGCCGGAAAAAATGGTCTACCGGGAAGTATAGGCCCTGACGGATTGCCCGGTCCCCCAGGTGCCCCAGGAAAACCCGGAGTACTTCTAGATCCCGAAACAAGGCTGGTGAGTCTTGTATAAATCTTGATTATCATAAATATAAATTAGCTAGCTTCTAGATTGACAGAACTTATTATATTGAAAGCCATAGGGGAATCTGTTTTTGAACATGACTCACGAAAAAATTGCTTTCATCAGTACGAT